>CM068361.1:5635145-5750145 GCA_034769755.1 Odontamblyopus lacepedii | reverse complement strand
GCGGTGGCATGTAGTAGCGGTGGTAGTGGCGGTAGCAGTGGTGTAGCAGTGGCGGTAGCGGTGGTATTAATGGCAGTGGTGGCGGTAGCAGTAGCGGTAGTAGTGGCGGTGGCAGTAGTAGCAGTAGTAGCGGTATGGTGGTAGCGGTAGTAGTAGCAGGGTAGGTAGCGGTAGCAGGTGGTGGTGGCGGTAGCAGTAGTAGCAGTAGTAGTAGCAGTAGTAGTAGCAGTAGCAGTAGTAGTAGCAGTAGCAGTAGTAGCAGTAGTAGTAGCAGTAGTAGTAGCAGTAGCAGTAGTAGTAGCAGTAGTAGTAGCAGTAGTAGTAGTAGTAGCAGTAGCAGTAGTAGTAGCAGTAGCAGTAGCAGTAGTAGCAGTAGTAGTAGCAGTAGTAGTGTAAAGAAAACCAGGTTTTCCCTTGTGTGTTCGTTAGTTTCTACTAGACAAAATGCACTTTGAAACAGAAATAAAGTCCAGATAATTTACTTATTCAAATATTAGAAAGCCATACTTGTACAAGGAGTCTGTGCCGACATTCCCATGCAGAGACTGAATATTTACACCTGTACAATAATTTTTAGCAGTAGTAGTAGCGGTAGTGGTGGTGGCAGTGGTAGTGGCAGGTGGTGGTGGTAGTGATGATGGTGGCGGTGGTAGTGGTGAGTGGTATGGTAGCGGTGGTGATGGTGGTAGTGATGGGTGGCAGTGGCGGTGGTAGTACTGGTAGTGATGAGTGATGATGATGGCAGTGGCGGTGGTAGTAGTAGTAGGTGCTAGTGGTGATTGATGATGGCGGTAGTAGTGGTAGTGGCAGTGATGTAGTGGTAGTGGTGGTGGTAGTGGCGGTAGTTAGTGGTGGCAGTGGTGGTAGCGTAGTGGTAGTAGCAGTGGTAGTGGTAGTGATGGTAGTGGTAGTGCAGTGGCGAGTGGTGGTAGTAGCGGTGGCAGTAGCGGTGGTAGTAATGCTGGTAGCGGTAGCGGTGAGTGGTGATGATGGTGGCAGTGAGTGGTAGTGGTAGCGATGATGGTAGTGGCAGCGGTGGTGGTAATGCTAGTGGCGGTGGTGAACTTGATGGTAATTGATGGTGGTGGTAGCGGTGGTAGTAGTGGGCGGTGGTGGTAGCGGTGGTGGTGGTGATGGCAGTGGCAGTGGTGGTGGCGGTGGTAGTAATGCTGGTGCTAGTGATTAGTGGTAGTGGCAGTGGTGGCAGTAGCGGTAGGCGGTAGCGGTGGTAGTAATGGCAGTGGCGGTGGTAGTGGTAGTAGCACTGGTGCTAGGTGATGGTAGTGGCAGTGGTAGCAGTAGTGGTAGTGGTAGCGGTGGCGGTGGCGGTGGTGGTAATGCTGGTGGTAGTGGTAGTAGTAGCAGTGGCAGTGGCAGTGGTAGTGGTAGTGGTGGCAGTGGCGGTGGCAGTGGTGGTAATGCTGGTGGTAGTGGTAGTAATGGTGGCAGTGGTAGTAGTGGTGGTGGCGGTGGCGGTGGTAGTAGTGCTAGTGGCAGTGGTAGTGGTAGCGGTGGTAGTGGTAGTGGTGGTAGTGGTGAGTGGTAGTAGTAGTGGTGGCAGTGGCGGTGGTAGTGGTAGTGGCGGTGGTAGTGGCAGTAGTAGTGGTGGTAGTATGGTAGTGGCGGTGGCAGTGGTAGCGGTAGTGGTAGCGGTAGCAGTGGTGGTAGCAGTGGTAGTAATGCTGGTAGCGGTAGCAGTGGTAGTGGTAGTAGCGGTAGGCAGTGGTAGTGGCAGGTGGCAGTGGGGGTAGTAGTAGTAGCAGTAGTAGTAGCAGTAGTAGTAGCAGTAGCAGTAGCAGTAGTAGTAGTAGTAGTAGTAGTAGTAGTAGTAGTAGCAGTAGCAGTAGCAGTAGTAGTAGTAGCAGTAGTAGTCGTTAGATGTAGCTGGGATTGTTGTGATGTGAGGAGGTGGTTGGCATGGTGACAGCAGCACATCTGCTACTGCACACGCTCAATTTGGACTCTGCTGCAGGGCTCTGAGGTCAACCACGTCTTTGGAATAAATGACACAAAATAAGTCCTGGGAAAGTGTGACGGGAACCCTGCAGTATCCACTGTTGAAAACCCATCTGCACATGAGAAAAGATATTCTATTTATCACAACCACTAGACTTAACAACACTGTGCTGTAAACATGAAACAACTTGCTCATTTTAAACGCTTTGCACTGGTCCAGAGTTATCCCTCCCTTACCTTATGCATTCTGAGCATACGAAAACGATGAGTTTATAAGCACTTTTCACAACATGCAGACTAGAGCTACCAACAACTAGCATGGTAATGTACACTTTCTTATTAATGGACTGCAAAATCCTTTAGAATTCCATGCAGACAGTACAATGTGGATTTATTGTGTTCCTAAGAGCGTCTTATAAAGTATACAGCACTTCCCAAATGTATTAGAGCACCTGTCATGAAAACAAGAAAACATAAATCACTTCATAGTTTATCAAAAACTTCTTTCAAATGAACAATTTCTTTGTTATTCATTAAGAAAATTAACAATTGGAATAACCAAAATAATCCTTGTTCACAATAATAACCAAAAATGTGTTTTTTATGTCATTTTGCAAAGTCTCTTTTGTTATTGAGTTCCAAAGAGTTTCTCAGGATTCTAGAGATTTACTTTGGATGACACTTTGGTCTCAAAAGAAATCGGTGGTGCCCTCGAAAGCAACAATAGTTATATTTTAGCCTCTAAGATATTGTTTTGATAAAAAATCTTGCATATACTGGTGGATTTTGGCAAACAGAGATACTGTTAGATTACGTATGGCAGCAGCAAACACCTGATACTGGGGAGTGTCTAATCAGTTTCTTAAGCTCTGTATCTGTACTCGGATGAGACACTTTTTGCTCAAATCCATGGGAACAGGACTAACCTACGACTTAAACCACTCCTTATGTAGAGCGGCCTGTGCCGAGGTCCAGCTGTGATTCATAGAGACTTATCAAACAGAGGAGTGGGAGAATAGTGATGTGATGTGTAATCATGTCTTCCCTCTGGTGGGAGTCGCACACAGAGTCAGTGAAAAGACTAAAGGCTCATTTATGCCGCATGTTACAAACACAGGGAGAACGGCCTGGTTTTATTTGGCTCTTTGTATTCTGTTTTGTTTAGGTTAAAGGAGAGCTATGGTACAAAATACAGTTATACTGTGGCGTACTATAGTTCATTCTCCAATGTTATTCTTTTTTCTTTTTTGGTGATTCACGCTGGATACTGTTAAAAAGGACAGGCAGGAATGGGCTCCTAATACCTCACTGGGCTCTGCAATTTTTCAACCTGGAGCTCAGCGAAGTTGTTTCAATTATTAAGTCCTTTTAAATCCATATTGTTGAGTTGATGGATATGTTCATGTGATAACGTCATGATCCACACGTGTCATCGATTATAACTACAGAGCACACTAGGGGTGGCACGGTACACAAAATTCACGGTACGGTACGTACCTCGGTTCAGACCCCACGGTTTGGTACATTTTCGGTACAGTGCAGGAAAAAAAACATAACCAGAAAGGCTGTCCTCAAAGGCAGCTTTTTATTGCCTAAATCTCCAGCTGAGATAACTGCAACTTGTAGTAAAACAAGTAAAAGAAGTGAACACACAAGCACCACATTGAGTATATTGATTGGTGACTGAGCTGGGTACATCAGTGAAGTTTGAACACATGGTCTTTTTAGGTGCCTTCCGTGTTAGCATATTTGAAGTGTTCCCACTCACATAACCCACAGCTGTCAAACAACGACAACAGACCGTCTTCGTTTTGTCCACCACCCGCTCTCTGTTGCTGTTGTATCTCATGGGGAACCCGAAGTTGTCCCACACCCAGGGCTCTACACTAACTTTTTTTCAGGAGCACATGTGCCCCTAAGTCAAAAATTTTAGGAGCACAGAAAAACAAATGGGGCACAAATAGGTTTTAGTTTTGAACGTTTATTACAGTGCAGAACTTGCGCACACCAACTTATTTGAATGAATTTTATACAAAAAACACAAAAGAATTATGACTGTACTTTTCCTGCACAATCACTGTGTTTTTAATCAGTCTATCTCCATTTTATCTGATTAATATTCATTTAGACTTAAAATAAGCCAAACAGACTGTACTGCACTGAAACACTCTGCGCCCCTTTTTGGACCTAAGCTAACATACAAGAACATTCACACAAACAGTGGCTCCCTCTTTTCTGCATCACTCGAGGAAAAACAAATACTAAAACACAACACTACCCACAGTTTGAGAACCTCTTCTTTAAGAAAACTTCCACTGGCACTTTACACAAAACTGCTTCGATGTGAATAAAGTGGGTAGAATTTTTAAACCTGTATTTTCAAATTCCTGGAGTTGTAACAAACAGCATTTTTAATTTGGCATTTTCTTTGGCAAACTTCAGCCCACATATCGCCTGCTCAGTGCCGTAGCTCTGCTCTGTGCAACACTGACATAAAATTTGTTTTTTTTCACAGGGCAGATGTTTAACCTGCCCTGTGACTCACGCTGAGGGTGGAGCTGTGGACGAGCCGCGCGCTGGCAGTGCAGTGTCCACGGGCTCCAGCGCACAGGTCCCGCACACTGGTACAAGTTTATTGGCGACAGCAGCGGCCGTAATGAAATATGACCGCACTCAGTATTCAGACATCGAGTCCGTGACGTGACCGAGTCCAAATGCGCTCGAGTCCTAGACAAGACCGAGACAAAGCTCTCGCTTTAGAGAGGGAAGTCCAGCGGCACAGGGGAATCTACTGAGTGTGGGACAGGTGTGGGTCCTGCTGCGGTGCCGCTCCTCGTTTAAGGGGGCGTGGGTGTTTTGAAGCTGAGTTTGTTCTATGAGTGATATTGCCGCACACCCGGAGCTCGTATGCTGGGGTCGTGTGCGGTCGGAGGTGTCGTGCCCGGGCTCGGTTCGGTTGCGCTCGCGCTGGGAAAGCGTGTCGCGCTTTAGGGGCGATCCAGGCTTGGGCACGATTCTGAAGTCCTAGTGTGAGTTTGCCCCTAATGTTTGATACATTTAGAACATTTAACTCGTCATGTTACGTCTGTGCGCAGCTCCTTATTGTGCTGCAGAAGCACTCGCACAGGTGCGACTGTTTTATTTTCCTCGTTCGCACGACGAAATATTTGCTCGTCTTTCACCCTCTCGCAACGACCTAACAGCAGCAACTTTCAACAACAGCAGTTTTGTATTTGAAGGCGGAGTTTGCTCGCTAGACCAATCTAGACATGTCCACATGTTCATGGACCAATCAGGGCACATGGCAGTGGTTAAGGAAACCATCGCAAAGGAAAGTCCCGTGGTCAGTTCAGTATTAAACTTTTGTACCGTATATTCTCCGTCAAAATGCGCGCACCGAACCGTGACCCCCGTACCGCGACGGTTCAATACGAATACATATACCGTGCCACCCCTAGAGCACACACAAGCACTACGCGTCTGCTTTAATACTGTAAGTGAACCTGATTTGTGTCCATGCAGTGGAGTCTTGCCCCAGTGCAGATACTGTAAGCCGTGTGCTGACTGCTGCTATTTCTAAAGCCCGAGATAAGTGCACTGAGAAACATTCCAGACAAAGCAATAATATTAGTGTTAAATAACAGGTGGCAGACCCTCCCCCATTAAACTTACATAAGGCTGGTCTCCATAGTGGATGTGTACAAATATATGAAATGTATTTTCTTTAATTGCTTATTGTAAAGTAAAATGCAGATACGATTTAGATTTGATTTATTAAAGAACACCAAGTTGAGTTTGTTGAGTTTTTAATCATGTTAGACTATTTTATTATACCTGGAGTTGTATTTCACACTGGGTTCTGAAACTCACAAAATTTTCTGAGATTGTGATGTCATATTTCAATTTTATAAATCAGCACTAGATTAATTTTCAGCATTTCTGTCATCCAGACATGCTCATGACTAATGTGTGCGTATAACATACTGTAAAATACCAAATAAGAGCTGGGCATTTGAGACCAGGCGATGATTTGGGGCAGGAGTCAGTGCTCAGGTTTGGATATAAGTGCACCTCCTTGGGGCCAGTTTGAGTCTAGACTCTGTTCACACTGTTATTGTAAAGTGTGCGGGGTGTACGGAATGTGCAAACACTAAAGTCAGTTTATGAATGATTCTTTTTTCCACTTAAAGGGACAGTTCGGAGTTTTGGACATAGGGCCTCATTTCCTAATGAGCCAGAGTGCTGGAGATGTGTGGAGACACTTTTTGAAATTTTCCATCCAGTTCTTGTATTTGCAGAGGTGCTGGTGCTAGGCTAGTGCATGTCAATGGCCATAGTCGTCCTGCCACTAAAAACAGTCTGACCCACTCCACAGACCCGAGGAAACTATTAGAACTCCAGACTGTCCATGTGAACGTCTGTGTCCAGAAAATAATGTTTGAAATAAAACCAATGTTGCATCGCATGAATCGTCGCATGTTGAGGGACTATTTTCTCATATATCAGTCGCCGCTGTCGAGCTTCTATCAGGAAGTACAACTCACTGCTGCTGCTCAGACATAAATCCTTCAAATGCAACAGTTGGTTTTATGTGGGTAAGACTGTTTTTAGTGGCAGGACTGTTTTTAGTGATATATGAGAAAATAGTCCCTCAACATGCGACGATTCATGCGATGCAACATTGGTTTTATTTCAAACATTATTCTCTGGACTCAGACATTCACATGGACAGTCTGGAGTTCTAATAGTTTCCTCGGGTCTGTGGAGTGGGTCAGACTGTTTTTAGTGGCAGGACGACTATGGCCATTGACATGCACTAGCCTAGCACCAGCACCTCTGCAAATACAAGAACTGGATGGAAAATTTCAGAAAGTGTCTCCACACGTCTCCAACACTCTGGCTCAGGAGGAAATGGGGCACTGTGACCAAAATTCCAACCTGTCCCTTTAATCCATATGAGCATTGCATGTGCTGATATGATATGATTGTCCTGTCACAGTCTAGGCCACATGTGTCAAACATGCGGCCCGGGGGCCAGATCCGGCCCTCCAAGACCTTTAATCTGGCCCTCGGCTGATTTTTCTATTAAAATACTTAAAATTTTCAGATTTTTCTGTTAATTTTCTGCACCGTTTAGCATAGCAGCGTCTCCGGCGTTTCTGTACGTTGCGACTCCCACCAGAGCAGCACAAATGAAGACTTTCCTCTTTCCAAACGCTCTTAAAGGACGATCGTTTTGACTGTCGACCGTGACCCTCATCAGCAAAATGTCAAAAAATGAGAAAAGCAGATGCTGAGTTCAGGATTTCCCAAGAAAAATAGTCTAATTCTTATTTGTTGACAGAGGTGAATGGGAAATCTGTGCTCAGTGTGTTTGGAACAAGTGGCGTTGCTCGAGGAATATAATCTTAAACACCACTACGAGACACGGAGAAAAATACAATAACTTGAAGAGAGAACTGAGTTTTCTGATCCGGCCCTTTTGGGATCAAAGTAGGTTGCATACGGCCCCCGGACCAAAATGAGTTTGACACCCCTGGTCTAGGCCCTCACGTGCTGCTTCAGAGCTGTGCCCAGGCCTGACTCGTGCCTCCATCCTCACACACACACATACACAAACACACACACGAAGACACACACGCACACAAGCGAGTAGTGTCTGAAAGCATCCATAACAAAGAGGAGTCCCGGACCTCAGCGGAAATTAGGTTATGGTGGGCCGTGCAGTCAGCCCCGAGCGAGGGAAGGGTGTGTGTGTGTGTGTTTGGTTGTGTGTGTTTGGTTGTGTGTGTGTAGGAACCACTCAGTAAAGTAGTTATATACAAGGGAAGTGGCCCCAGAGCATGTCAGTACTTTGCTTTAAAAGTTCAGGTTTGGAAAGAGGACAGGGACTGGAGTAGCTTGTATGTTTACTCAGATATTGTAGTGCAGATGGATGAAGTGTCATGCCCAGGGACACAATAATAGAACATAGTTACATTTTGAGTTGATTCTGATTTTGATACTTGGATTTTTGGGGATTGTCTTTATTAACTAACATGTTTTACCATCTTTGGGTTGTCAAAGTGTTATTTTGTGTATTTAGAGTCATCCATGCAGGTTTGAGGAATCTTTATTCAAGACTCCAATTTACTAATCAGTTCACATTTTCACCTCCACAGCATACATCCACTGCTCTGTACGCACTGGTACAGATCTGCAAACTAGAGCTGGACATCTTGACAACTTCCATCACATGAAATCTGATCCCTGAGACTATAAACGTGAAGATAATATAGGTGGAGATGAATCGTTACACATTTTGGAATTCGGACGAAGGAATGGAGAAAATTATACTATGTTTGTTAAAAAAATACACCTCCACATCTGAGTTTGAATTTCAGGACAATCAAAAGGAGAAGCTAAACAGACCCAGACCACTGCTGACTCACAGCCACAAGTATGGAGGGTGGTATATATATGCTGGTTGCCATGGTGAAGCTGTTGTATTATAGATAGATAGATAGATAGATAGATAGATAGATAGATAGATAGATAGATAGATAGATAGATAGATAGATTGATTGATTGATTGATTGATTGATTGATTGATTGATTTCCCCCCAGAGGAGGGGAAATGCAAGTGTCCAGTAGCATGTGAATGTCCCACACAACAACACACTAGTGCATCACAAATACATAGAGTCATAAGTTACTAATAATAATAGTAAAAGTGCACATTAGTGAGATCCTTTCTGTTCCTCAGTCTTATGAAAACGATGTTTGACCTATATCCTATTGTCCAGGTTTAGCCTTTAGACAAACCCCAGGACCCTTCAGGGATGTCTAACATCAGGGCAGGAAACAGAAGAAGTGCTGTGAATAGTTCACTGGCCCATTCAAACTCTTCAAAACTGGACGAGAGAGGTGTATTTCAGGTTTACTTAATGCAATTTTCTTTAAGACTGGACAGTAGATCACGTTCAAATCTTCAGTCACAGTTTGAGTTGATCATTGTGAAATCAAAAGGCTGCAGTTCTTTAGCTCATAGAATGTTCTCTGCAAAGAACTGAAGATCCCTGTTGGACCTGTAACTTAGTGCACTGGAGACCTTCACATTATTACTTTATTTTTACTGTCCCGTGCCCCCAGTCCAGAGCACACACCGGAGGTGACCCAGATGCTCCCATTTCACTGAGCCAAAAGTCAACAGTGCAATTACCAGCCCCCGTATCATGTATTATGTATGTAGGCTGTATATTCTACAGTGGACACTGAGTGACACTGACCAGAGAGATCCTGACCCATTGTGACCTCTGTGTCATTACATTTGTCTAATTATGTAAGAAGTATGACTGAAATGTGCACATCATCAGTGTCCTCACCTGACTCCAGGTCAGGACGGAGTGTTGAACATCCTGCACCTCCCCCTCACACTTTATATCAAGTCAATCAACAAAGGCGAACCCACATTCTAATGTTTGGGACAGTTAGTTCCAGGCCTTGATGAGGACTTCACCTTCACGCAACACATCATGAATTTCCCCTGCGATGGACATAAACCAATTCAAAACACTGAGACAGCCATACCACATAAACAGATCTATGTGCTCCTGTATCTACAAGCTGATCATGTGACATTACACACATCACAACCCTTCATCACACCCCTTTCTTTATTCAGAAAGGACTGAAAATACAGTACTACTTCAAAAGTAGACATTTTTTGGTGCTCACAATAGTGCGTAGTGAATTGTACATATTTCTTTGTAAGAATGCTTCATGAATGAGACCCATTATGAGGAACACTACATGAGTGTGAACGCTCTATATGTCTCCTGTTTTTGCACCACAAATACACTTTAGTCTTTATTCGTAAAGGGCAGGGTCTCCTCCTTCAGTAACCCTTTGTAACCCTCAGTGGAGATGTTTTTCAGTGTTTCTGGTAAGAGCAGAAGAGGAGAGAGGAGAGGAATGCAGCTCTGTGAGATAAGACCAGGCCTGGACACTGTCTGACCACACTCTCTCATAGGCCCTGGTAGGCCCTGGTAGGCCCTGATAGGCCCTGATAGGCTCTCCATGTAGTACCACATGGTCCAGTCACCTCTCTAGTCTCAGAGGTGACTGGACCAGGTTTAGTCCAGTCACCTCTGAGACTGGACTAAACCTGGACTCAGCACTGACACAGAGTTCTCAGCCAAGTTGTGATGTAAAAGGCACAGCATTTTTAAAGGTGCTGACATCTCCATGGAGACAAGTAGCATAACCTCCATCAGAAGTGAAACAGTGAACTATTTAGAGCTAAAGTTATGTTTTGGTTGTGATGTTGGAGGGCTCTTTCTTGAAGCACAAACCAAAGTTTACTAGTTGCATTTGGCAGATTTACAGCAGATGCCCTCCCGTGTGCCTTTGAAGAGTATTTTGAAATGTGTTGTATATTGGCCTGTATTAGCCATGTTTAGAATAGTGAAGTTGTTACTCACGTAGACTTTTGGGCTGTCTCAGAGCAGCAGGAGAATGGGTCCATCTGTGCTGGCTTTGTATGGCTCTGAGCTCTGAGCCTGGTACTGCACTGTACACTGGCTCCTGTGTGCTTCTGTCTGCCCCTGTGTGCTCCTGTCTGCCCCTGTGTGCTCCTGTCTGCCCCTGTCTGTTCCTGTCTGCTCCTGTCTGCTCCTGTCTGCCCCTGTGTGCTCCTGCCTGCCCCTGTCTGCTCCTGTCTGCCCCTGTCTGCTCCTGTCTGCCCCTGTGTGCTCCTGTCTTCCCCTGTGTGCTCCTGTCTGCCCCTGTCTGCTCTTGTCTGCCCCTGTCTGCTCCTGTCTGCTCCTGTCTGCCCCTGTGTGCTCCTGCCTGCCCCTGTCTGCTCTTGTCTGCCCCTGTCTGCTCCTGTCTGCCCCTGTGTGCTCCTGTCTGCTCCTGTCTGCCCCTGTGTGCTCCTGTCTGCTCCTGTGTGCTCCTGTCTGCTCCTGTCTGCCCCTGTGTGCTCCTGTCTGCCCCTGTCTGCTCCTGTCTGCCCCTGTGTGCTCCTGTCTGCCCCTGTCTGCTCCTGTCTGCTCCTGTCTGCCCCTGTTTGCTCCTGTCTGCCCCTGTGTGCTCCTGTGTGCCCCTGTGTGCTCCTGTGTGCTCCTGTGTGCTCCTGTCTGCCCCTGTGTGCTCCTGTGTGCTCCTGTCTGCCACTGTATGGCCATCAGGGAATGTGCAATATTATTTGCACATACGCTTTGGGGAATATGCAATACTGCTCATAGGTAGGCTCCAGGGAAGGTGCAATATTTTTGAGCACTTACAGTGAATAGGCTTCAGGGAATGTGCAATATTGACTTTTACACTTTTTAAGCCTCAGGGAATGTGCAAAATATGCTAATTATGGGAATGGTGCAATATTATCAAATGTTGAACTGTATGAATTGATGTGTCCACTGTGTGTGTGCTGTATGTTGTATGTCTATGTGCCAGGAGTACCCCTGTCCCAAGACAAATTTCTCCCAAGGGAGACAATAAAGGCTAATCTAATCTAATCTAATCTAATCTAATCTGTCTGTCCCTCACCTCCTCCTCGTCTTCTTCAGGACATGGATGAACCTGTCAAATCTCCTCAGACCACTGCTCCAGTCCCTCACAACATTGTCCTGTACAAAATATTCAGAACTTCTTCTTTACACTTTGAGTCATTACGATTCCCTGTGAAATGTATGTCTGAATGATCACTGTGTCCTGTAGTGATTCATCTGACACCTGCCATAACACCTGCCATAACACCTGCCATAACACCCGCCGTAACACCTGCCATGATACCTGCCATAACACCCGCCATAACACCTGTCATAACACCTGCCATAACACCTGCCATAACACCCGCCGTAACACCTGCCATGATACCTGCCATAACACCCGCCATAACACCTGTCATAACACCTGCCATAACACCTGCCATAACACCTGCCATAACACCTGCCATAACACCTGCCATAACACCTGTCATAACACCCGCCATAACACCCGCCATAACACCTGCCATAACACCTGCCATAACACCTGCCATAACACCCGCCATAACACCCGCCATAATACCTGCCATAACACCTGTCATAACACCTGTCATAACACCTGCCGTAACACCTGCCGTAACACCTGCCGTAACTCCTGCCATAACTCCTGCCATAAACACCTGCCATAGTACTTGCTCTGTTTGTGTGTGTGCATGTGTGTGTACGTGTGCATGTGTGTGTCATATGTGTGTGTGTGTGTGTGTCTGTGTGTGTGCATGTGTAGGTGTGTGTGTGTGCATGTGTGTGTGTGTGTGCGTGTGTGTGTCTGTGTGCTCGCGTGTGTGTGCCTGTCTGTGTGTGTGTGTGCATGTGTGTGTACGTGTGTGTGTGTGCAGGTATGTGTGCATGTGTGTCTACCCTGTGCGTGTGTCTGTGTGTCTGTGTGCATGTGTATGTGTGTGTCATATGTGTGTGTGTGTGTGTGTGTCTGTGTGTGTGCATGTGTGTGTGTGTGTGTGCGTGTGTGTGTCTGTGTGCTCGCGTGTGTGTGCCTGTCTGTGTGTGTGTGTGCATGTGTGTGTACGTGTGTGTGTGTGCAGGTATGTGTGCATGTGTGTCTACCCTGTGCATGTGTCTGTGTGTGTCTGTGTGCATGTGTATGTGTGTGTCATATGTGTGTGTGTTTACTCTGTGCGTGTGTCTGTGTGTGTCTGTGTGTGTGCATGTGTAGGTGTGTGTGCATGTGTGTGTAGGTGTGTGTGTGTGCGTGTGTGTGTATGTGTGTGTGTCTGTGTGTGGACAGTCAGTGGAGCACACACAGATGTAGTGAAGCCTCCAGGGCTCAGACAGGGTTACATCCTTATTGACTATTTAAAAATACCTGTATCTGTTCAAATGTCTGAACAAATCGTGTCCTGCAGGTGGGGGGAGCAGAATTTCCAAATAAAAAACTGAGACATCTGCGGTTTTCTGGTGGTTGGTAATAATAATAGTGTGAAAATATAGATGCAAGCGGCGATGATCAGCCCTCACGTGCGCCTACGCTGCACCCCGCAAACACCGTTCCCCACAAACGATGCGCCCAGCACATCGCATCCTGCAAATGCTGCTCCCAGCAAATGCTGTGTTCAGCAACCACCATGCCCCACACTAACCCTAATAACCATAAACCCCAACCACACTTTTCTTATACTTTACAGTGTGTTATATTCAGGCCAAGATCACGTATTAGTGATTCAAATTTCCCAGGCCAACACATCCTCCATCAGAAGAATTACACAATGCACCGTTAAATGATTTTTCAGGAGACTTTGCACCCCCTCCTGGCCAACTGTGAAAAATTCCCCATGTCCATAATATATTTTTTTGCTCGTAGCCATGCACAGAATTTAATTCCCAAACTTGGTACAAATTTGATAATGTTGATGTTTCATGTCTAGGGGGCGCTATAATGTAATTTTCCGTATTCTTTATAGTGTATAATATTCAGGCCGAGATCAGCATCAGTGATTCAAATTTCAGCACGATTGGACTAAGCCTGTGCCAACGGGAGCACATCTTGACATTGAATATTGTCTAAATTTTGATTGAACTTTGTGGTTTCGCTGCACGTAAACCGTGACAGTTTTCAAAAAATGTACGTAACTTTTGAAGCCGCACTTCTCTAGATGATGTACGGTGATTTTCAGCCCTGTGGGTGAAGCACCTTCAGAGGAGTTCGTTCAAATGCAACATGAGTGAAAATGCGGACTCTGCATTTTGAAGATTTCAATCCAAGATGGCCGCCTTCTGCTCTGTCAGAGGATGTGGCCATAATCATATTTTTTGTTTGTCTTCACGTGACAAATGTGTGTACCAAATTTCGTGGCTCTACAACAAAGTTGAGCTGGGACTGCTCCCGTAGGAGTGGGCGGAGCCTAATATTCGAGGTGGCGTATTATCTCCATTTTTTGATCCCCACACATGAAACCTATATTTTCTCGAATGTCTCATCATTTCTGAACTTTTGGCAAAGTTTGGTGAGTTTCTGAATGTGTTTGGGGGGTCATGATTTATTTCAATCTGTAGGGGGCGCTAACGCACCAAACTAAATTTTTTTACATTCAGTAGCTTTAGGGCAGAGAGTTTAAGAACTGTGTCAAATTTCATTGAAATCAGAGTTTGTTTGAGCAAATGGGAGCAATTTGTAAATTTCCAAAACTTATGTTCACCATTTGTCGCTTCACTGCTCAGAGACCGTCAGACGGATTTGGGATATGTGGATAACTTTTGACGTTCCCGTCCTCGAGATAATGTGGACCAAATCTGAGGCTGTTCGGGTGAGCACCCGCAGAGGAGTGCTCTGTTTGCGAAGCGTTTCAGCTTCGCAAACTTTAATCCAAGATGGCCGCCCCCTGGTGTGTCAGGGGGCATGGCCATAATAATATTTTTTACTTGTCTTGTCATGTTCGACTTCTGTGTTCAATTTTTTTTGGTGTCGTTCGTATTCCCTAATGCATTTTTGTCTCGTTAGGGGGCGCTGACGAGCCATTTTATTTATTTTTTGAAAATGGAAATAGCAAAAAGTTAGACATCCGGAGTCTCTAACACGTGGCCAAATTTCGTGACTTTTCATCATTGTTCACTGGGTGAAAAATGGGTGCGTGCGTTCGGAGAAAAAGAAGAAGAAGAAGAATATTCTGATACGAGAACAATGTTCTGCTTTTTTCTGGCTGACAAATTATACATTTTCGGAAACCTCTGGTGCATGGCTACGTCATGGTGAGGGTCCCTGGTCACTACGGGTGAGTCACGTCACATCATTTTAGTTCCCGCCCCCTATGAGCATCGCTATGCAATACTAATAGGCCCTGAACAAATCGTGTCCTGCAGGTGGGGGGAGCACCTTCACTCAATGTTGACGATGACTTGTTAGCAAGAACAAATATGCATGTCCCATGGGTTGCTAGGATACTGCTGTTCACACAGGGAGGGATTTGCGCTCAACTTTGTAAGACAGTTGACAATGAGAAGCCCAGGCATCACTGTTGCAAAAGCAATAGGCCCTAAATATTCTGATACGAGAACAATGTTCTGCTTTTTTTTGGCCAACAAACTATACATTTTCGGAAACCTCTGGTGCATGGCTACGTCATGGTGAGGGTCCCTGGTCACTACGGGTGAGTCACGTCACGTCATTTTAGTTCCCGCCCCCTATGAGATACTAATAGGCCCTTCGCCAGCCACTGGCGCTCGGGCCTAATGAGTGCATAATTTAGGAATATTGTTCTGCAGAGACCATTCATGACAAACATGTGAGTCAGTATAAAAATGACAATTGATGTCTCTCTTTACTGTTGGCAGGGATCAGATTGGTCAAAAACAGGGACACCAGGGACATTTCTTGTGTCAAACTGGGACAAATCACTGGTTTTGGACAAATCTGCTGGGACAGGGGACACAGGGCTCAAAACTGAGACGGTCCCAGGTAAATAGGCACGTTTGGTCACGTTACCTGCAGGTTTACACACATCTCCATGGAGACAAGCATTAGGCATCAGGATCCAACAAAACTTAGAACACTGTAAAACTGGATGTTGAAAAAGCATGAGATTGTTTGGCGGCTGGGCTCGGGTTGCTTGGTGCCACAGGGCAGTGGTGTGAGGCCATCACGTGCACCAGCCGAGTCCAACCGTTCCACTCCACTGAGCACTGGCTCCTATGACACGATACTGGGGCTAATAGGCTAACAGGCTAGCGGGCTAACAGGCTAGTGGGCTAACCCACATTCCGCCCTGTCCCCGGCTCTCTGTGCACGCAGCATCACCTCACGTGCCCACACTCACGTGCGCTCTCGGCCAAGAAGGAAATACAAGAACTTTTAGATACAGAGGAGAGAGTGGAGGCAGGGGGGATCATCAGAACTACAGAGAGGCAGATCAACAGAACTATTTTTCATCGTAGTTGGCTCAGGAAACCTGGTTCTATTCAGTTTTCAAATTTTGTGTCTAGAAAAATATGTAAATTTGTTTGCACCACACAGAACAGCCCAACATCCATTTTAAATCAGAGCTACAAGAAATGTTTCAAATGAATCTCACCAAATCATTCTATTTACAAATGCTCCTCTGGCTCTGCTCCTGTCTGCTCCTGTCGGCTCCTGTCTGCTAGTGCCTGCTTCTGCCTGTTCCTGTCTGCTCCTGTCTGCTCCTGTCGGCTCCTGCCTGCTCCTGTCTGCTTCTGCCTGCTCCTGTCGGCTCCTGCCTGCTCCTGTCTGCTCCTGTCTGTGTATCCAGACTCTAAATCTCGTGCTCGTCTCATTTCCTGTCCAGTCTC
Source organism: Odontamblyopus lacepedii (assembly GCA_034769755.1). Classification (NCBI taxonomy): domain Eukaryota; kingdom Metazoa; phylum Chordata; class Actinopteri; order Gobiiformes; family Gobiidae; genus Odontamblyopus; species Odontamblyopus lacepedii. The sequence continues at coordinate 5,733,907 of CM068361.1, read as the reverse complement.
TGCTCTCTCCTGAGGCATGAGGAGCTTTAACTTTACACACTCTTAAACTTCTCACAAACAGTTACTATGGATACTGTGGGGGGTGGGGCACATTAAAGCTTGCATACGGACATGGGGTTTTACTCTGTACATCCACATTAAGGCCTGTCATTGCACCAGTGACCAGGGCTAGGATCCAGTCAGACCTACCAAAGCCTGATCTGACCTGGTTATGACTTGGATGGGAGACCACAAGGAGTCCAGGGGCCTCAGTGGGGCCCCATGTGTGTCCATAGGAAGCTTTGCCTAGCCGTGTTGCCTATGAAAGTGCTGTGTGTGTGGTTTGAGCATAGACTGTATAAAGAAGTGTTCCGCTCCAGTCAAGAATTTAGAGTCGAGTTCCATATTAGGAATAGGAATTGATTACTGACAAAAAAACTAAATAAAATCACCAGGATCATGTAGAGCAGGTTAATATGAACATTTTAAGGTCAGAATGAGGAACCTGACAGCAGCATTTACTGAGACGTGTTTTCAATACAAAGTGAACTGGAGCCAGAGTCAATGGAGCCGGAGGGGCTGCCATGCTCACTTCCTGCCTGGAATGCTGCGCCAGGTGAGTTTGTTATGTCCATTTATATACAGTGTTTGGGGTTGTAGGGGCCTGACAGTGCAGATTATCAGCCTCACTTCCATCAGTCTTTATTAGGGGTGGGCGATATCTCGATATTTGAAATATATCGAGATATTTTTTAAAAATCATATGGATTTTGACATATCGTATATATAGATATAATGCTTATATTTACTTCTGTTTTCGCTGCATCGCTTGTTTGTCTTCTCTGTACTCTGTCTCCTCCTTCTAACCTGCCCTCCTCACCATCAGCAGCACATCCTCTGTCACAGAGAGAACACTCATATTACACTGAGTCGAGTCCTTTAGTCCAACAGAAGCAGAAGCATCAGGGCGACAGAGCTGTTTTTTTCAGCGTTTATAGATTATGCAAATGAGCCATGCTGTTTTAAGTTTTGTTTCTAAAAAACGTAAACAGATTTAAACAGGTTTAAAGCTGCACTAACCACGTCGCTGTTTCAAACGGGCTGATGTGGCTCTATCGTGGTTCTGGTTTATATGTTGTAAAGTTGAGTTTATTTGTGCAGAAGATTTGAATGAATAATCAGCTGTAGTGTTGAACTTGTACAATCGTGTTTGGAAACATTCAGTTTGATTTGTGCAGTGGATTGTGGGATACCTCAGATCTGTGCAGTGGATTGTGGGATACCTCAGATCTGTGCAGGGGATTGTGGGATACCTCAGATCTGTGCAGGGGATGGTGGGATACCTTAGAGCTCCTGGAGGATCATGGGTCTGTTAAAATAAGGAACCTCCAGAGCTTCCTCAGCTAAAGGAGCTCAGGGTTCTGGTGATCGTGTGGTTCAGAGTTCAAACATGAGCTTGAGTTGAGTTGTTTTATTTTTGAATGAATAGAAACTGAAAATATGAAATTGTTCCATGAATTGCCTCTTTGCACTTGTGGAATTGTGCATATATGTTTTAGCAATAGTTTTTAGCAATTTTTTTTTGTATTTTTCCTGTACAGATGGAGATATATATCATATATTGAGATATAGCAAAATATTTTAAGATATATTTTAAACATGACCAATGTCCGTGAAGACAACCAAGTTATGAGTTAGATCTGTGGAGAGATGAACCCACTCACAGTGAGAATGCCTTTAAGGTGGGTATTTGTGTGAAACAAAACATTTGTAACTGAATAAATGCACAAGAAGGTTAATGCTATATTGTGGAAAATATCAGGCAAAGCAGTAACATATCCATGGAGACAAGCAGGTGGTGCACTCTACTGAGAAATGATTGTATCACCATTCATTCAATTTTAATTGTAATGTCATTTCATTATTGGGATGCTCTAGTGAATGAGAACTAATCGTGCTGTTCTACAGTCAGAATCCTCCACAGACAAAAGACGGCACATGCCCACAGTCATGTCCCACAGTGCCCCCCTGTGGCCGTCTCCTTCACTGCACCTCCTGTCCCTGTGTCCCCCTCTGCTCCACACTCTCATCTGTCTCCTGTCACACCGCCACATTACCTCGCCCCGGCTCCTGCTTCCCGGCTCTCTGATTGGTCCGTGGCCCGCCTCTGTTGCCACGGTGATTTGTGGAGCATCTGTTGTAGGCTGTGGGTGTCTGACGAGGTGTGACAGAGCTGTATTTTTAGCTCAGTGCCAGGTATCTGAACGTTTACTTCAAATGGACTACAAGGCTCTGAGTGCGTCTGAGGATGGGGGACTGTTTTTGATGTGTAAAATATATATATGTATATATATTGAATGTGTAACTGGCATGACAGTTGACAACGATGCCCAGGCATCATCGTTGCGAAAGCAATAGGCCCTACGCCCTGTAGGGGCTCGGGCCTAATCACAATTTGAATGAATTAGCAAATCTCAAAAGGGTAAATTTTTATCACTAGTGCCATCATTTCCTCCACAAACAATAAAATCCACAAACTCCTGTTCTATTCTGCAGGAAAACTACTAACCCTGTAGTTTAGAGCTGTACAAACATGTTCTGAAAATGTGATTTTTGTTTGTCAATTCTTCTGGACACATTTAAAACATCACTCGAAACTCTAATTGCACTGTCACACCTACTTTCCTTTGGATATTTGTATAGGTACAGATACTTGTTCATGCTCCGTCTGACGGAAGGATGCTACACATACTATCAATACATCTGACAATAGGTTGTGTTAGGATCCCACATGGAGGCTGGTTTGGTTTTGTTTGCCCGTCTGGAAAGGTACAGACGTTTCTGAGGAATTACATGGACATGGTTTAAGGTGTCGCCAAGGAACATTTGATTTTGTGCAAATACAGAACACCACCAAATCCACAAATGTATTTATTCACTCTCTTTCAACTGGAGGTGCCGATACTTCCAATAGCATCACATTGGGGCTGCTCTACAGGCATCTCTGTGGTGGAATATTCAGCAGTTACTATGGTGACATAAGCCTTATAACAAACTCTGATAAAGAAGATTTAAAATAAATATGTATTATTCAAGAACTCAAGAGAAATTACAATATGGATTTAAAGAGCACATTTCAGGAGCCTGTGAACATGTGTGATGTGATTCATGGTTGTGTTTAGGAGAAATGTGAGAGTGACTCACTGAAAAACTGTTGGCTGACTTGTGACTGTAATGTGGTTTGAGAGGGACTTGTTTAACAGCAGTAAAATACTAAATAAGAGCCGGGTTTCAATTAACCACTGGTTCCCCTTTAAACAATACATGCAGGTTTATATTAATGATTCTTATTAATGATTTTTTGTAATTCTGTAACTCGCCTACGTCTGTATAGAAAGTAACCTATGCCGACACCCCCAGCAGTCGTTCTGGCTGCTGCTGAGGAGGCTGCTCAAATCCCATTTCCCATTTTTTGTGCTTTATTTACACCAAGATATCATGATTAGTAAGAGACACCATAGAGAGCAGGATGTTTACAGCTGATAGAGCAGCAGTTTGACTTCAGCTCAGTCCTGCCTTTACCAGACTGGTTGTGTGACTCAGAATGGATCGGCCTTGTGCTGTGTCCAATCACCTTCACTGAAAAAGTAAAGTATTTCGAAGTGACGTAAAAAAGAAAGATGGTGCAACATAGGAAATGGAAGCAGTTTCTATGTGTTTAGGTAATATTACTTCAGTTTGATCATTCGGAGGAAGCCGGCAGTGTCATCGTAGCTGTGAAAGTTGTGACTAAGAGCCCAGGAAAGCCAGGGGACGAGGCGGAATTGTGCCGATAACGAAGGCAAAGTAATTGCCAGGCCATTGTAGAATGGTGATGCTTCCTCCAGAGTGTGCCGTAAAAACTGTAAATTATAGTCATACTGGTTAAAAGAATTTGAGTACCATATTTAAAGTTTTGATGTGCAAGATTTTTGTGAGGAAGGAATTATCACCTGCCCCAAATTGCCGTCTGCTCCATTAAATGATTGAAACAAACACCCCGGCTGTTATTTGGTATTTTATGGTAAACACGATCTTTCTGGTCAGAATGTGCAAAGCTCAGATTAAAGTCTAACTTGTGCTTCAGTCAGAGCATACCTCCAGTTAGCATCACACGCCCAGGGAATATTGCAGCTGCAATCACTAGTGTCACATCACTAGTGTTTGTATCCGTGGGTGTATATTTGTAATTGACTATCGTCTTTCCACTCTTTCTCAGTTTTGTGTAAAGTATCTTGTGAAGTTGTGATTTATTTCTTTGGTTTTGTATGTTTGCTTGCATTTAATTAAACAGATCATTTGTCCACACACCCATCAGAGGTACGTTTCCTGCTGTCCTAGTTCTGTCCCCAGGGCACCCCAGGGCAGCTGTGGCTACAGTAGGAGCTTCTCACTGTGGAGTGAGCGGGGTGGTCTGATGGAAGTGAGACTGTCAATCTGCACCACCGTGAAGAGTCTTTCCTAAAACAGCAGGCCTTAGACCCAGCGAAAATCCATCCTCCTATATTTCTGGCTGGGTGACCATTGCGCTGACCTCTGAGCCACTATCAAACCCTCCTTGCCGCGGTCTACGTACGGCCTTACCTGGGATATTCCTTTCCAATGTTCGCTCACTCCGGAACAAAATGGACGAGCTGGCCCTGATGAGAAGCATCAACAGAGACTTTTCCTCATCCTGTGTCTTGTGTTTTACGGAATCGTGGCTTGGTGAGAGGACACCGGACTGGCGCGCTTCCACTTGGAGGGGTTTCAACTCTACCGCTGGCTGACCGACAAGCGCTCTCTCCGGCAAGACCACAGGGGAGGTGTATGTTTATTCATCAACAGCGGCTGGTGTACAGATGTGACAGTGATTGCGCAGCACACTGCTCTCCCTCTCTGGAATATCTTTTCATTCACTGCAAACCGCTTTTACTCTCCAAGCGGGAGTTCGCTTCATTCATTCTGGCTGCTGTTTACATCCCGCTGACGGACGTGCACGCGGCTCAGTGCGCGGGCCGCAGAGCAGACACTGCTTATGGAGCGGACATACCCGACTCTCTCGTCATTGTTCTTGGGGACTTTAACAAAGCCAATTTAAGCCAGGAACTTCCAAATACAAACAGTACATCAAATGCCCAACCAGAGAGGAGAGGACGCTGGATCACTGTTACAGCACGATAAGTGGGGCTTATCACGCAGTGCCCAGCGCTGCACTCGGACTTTCTGACCACGTAATGATCCACCTTATCCTCGCGTACAGACAGAGACTGAAACACTCTAAACCTGTCGTGAGGACGACATTTAAAAAGGTGGAGCAGCGAGGCTAGGGAGGAGCTGCGCACGTGTTTGGAAACCACAGACTGGGACGCTATGAGGGCTGCCTCTGACAGTTTGGATGAGTACACGGACACTGTCACCTCGTATATCCACTTCTGCGAGGACAGCATTGTGCCATCACGCACCAGGGTGAGTTATAACAATGACAAACCCTGGTTTACTCCCAAACTCAAACAGCTGTGGCTAGTAAAAAGGAGGCTTTCAGAAGTGGGGATAAAGACCTCTACAAGGACACAGTACCGGTTTAGCAGGGAAGTGGGCACTGCTAACTCCAGTTCTCTGAGAATATGCAGCAGCAGATTTCAGAGGACTAGCTCAAGCTTCTGTGGAGGAGTTTTAGGGAAAATCACCAACTACAAACCTAAAACTTCACACTCCACGGATGACCTGTCCCTAGCCAACAGTCTTAACGACTTCTACTGTCGCTTTTGATGAGTCATCAAGCAGCTCTCACACCTCCAACTGTCCCAACAATAGAGACAATAGAGACAACCCGACACTCATCCCCCCACTGTTTCCCCTCTCACCAGAGCCATCTCCACCTCTTTCACATTCATGAGGCAGATGTGAAGAAGCAGTTCAAGAGGATGAATGTCCGGAAGGCGTCAGGCCCAGATGGCGCCTCTGCTGCCACCCTGAGACACTGTGCTAGCAGCTGGCCCCAGTGTTTACAGACATCTCAATTCTTCACTGCAGGCGTGTCATGTGCCTGTCTGCTTCAAAACTTCCACCATTGTTCCTGTCCCCAGAAGCCAAGGACCACCGGACTCAATGACTACAGACCTGTGGCTCTGACATCTGTGGTCATGAAGTCATTGGAGCGCCTGGTTCTGCCCCACCTCAAGACCCTCACGGCCCCCTCCTGGACCCCCTGCAGTTTGCCTACAGAGCCACAGGTCTGTAGACGACGCCATCAACATGGCTCTACACTTCACCCTGCGGCATCTGGACTCCCCGGAACCTACGCCAGGATCCTGTTTGTGGACTTCAGCTCTGCCTTCAACACCATCCGCCCAGACCTCCTCCAAGGCAAGCTGTCCCAGATGAACGTGCCTGATCCTCTCTGCAGGTGGATCACTGACTTCCTGACGGACAGGAAGCAGCACGTGAGGCTGGGGAAGAATGTCTCTGACTCCGGACCATGAGCACCGGCTCTCCCCAAGGCTGTGTTCTTTCTCCTCTGCTCTTCTCCCTGTACACCAACTGCTGCACCTCTTCCCATCAGTCTGTCAAGCTCATCAAGTTTGCAGATGACACCAGTCATCGGGCTCATCTCGGACGGGGATGAGTCTGCCTACAGGACGGAGGTTGATCGCCTGGTGTCCTGGTGCAGCCAGAACTACCTGGTGCTTAATGCCCAGAAGACAGTGGAGATGATTGTGGACTTTAGGAAGCACACAGCCCCACTCCCTCCATCATCCTGACCGACACCCCCATCACCACTCTGGACTCATTCCGCCTCCTGGGGATCACCATCACCCAGGACCTCAAATGGGAGCCCACCATCACCTCCATCATAAAGAAGGCCCAGCAGAGGATGTACTTCCTGGAGGCAGCTGAAGAAATTCAACCTGCCAGCACGGACAATGGTGCAGTTCTACACTGCCATCATCGAGTCCATCCTCACCTCCTCCATCACCGTGTGGTATGCTGGAGCCACCACCAGGGACAAACAGAGACTGCAACGTGTTGTGCGCTCTGCTGAGAAGGTGATTGGTTGCAGCCTTCCATCTCTTCAGGACCTGTACACTTCCAGGACTCGGACACGTGCAGGTCGAATTGCAGCTGATCCTTCTCACCCTGGACATGGACTTTGACCTGCTCCTCAGGCAGGAGGCTACGGTCCATTCGACCAGAACCTCTCGCCACAAAAACAGTTTCTTCCCCTCTGCTGTTGGACTCATAAATAATAACACTCGGACTGGTCCCACCCCCCACTCTGCTTCTGCCACATGACCCTGTGTTCTCGCACCTGCCTGCACCTGCCTGTTTTGCACTGATCACTGATACTCTCATACTCTATATTATTATACTCCTGTAAATTTGTAAATCTTGTTATATTATACTATAGCTTTATTTTATTCTATTATTTGTTGCATGTCAGTGTTTGTCTACATCCTGCTCCAAGTACCGCAGCAATTTCCTAATGTTGTGAACCTGTTCACTCATATGGCAATAAAACACATTCTGATTCTGATTCTGATTCTGATTCTGATTCCTTACAGTTAGTACGAGTCTGTCTGCTGCCCACAAGCCCATATGCACCTGTGCTCCTAAAACTATATCAAGATAAATATTAAGATTAAGCTCTTTTCCATCTGCAGAACCCCTGGATGTTACAAAATCAGCACATAGTACAAACACACTGAGGACGGGTGCAGTAATGTAATGTACCCATTGCATTTGACCCATCACCTAACGCACGAATGCATTAAACACACACGTAGACTAAAGTGTACTAACAGGAGGTGTGTGTGTCTCTTACAGCGGTGGTGGTCCCGGATGGCCCAGAGAAGTGCATTCTGGGAGAGGAGGGGGGCAGTGAGGAGGACCTTCTCTATGAGGACTACCGCAGCTCCTCGCACCGTTTCGGAGTGCCAGGAGGGGGCGGTGGAGAGCAGCTGGCCATCAATGAGGTGTGGATACGCTCTGGAGTCAGCGGGGAGGCAGATAATAGTTGTTTTCCTTGTGTGGTGGGTTTAAACTGTGTAAAAGCCTTCAGTCACCATTTCACAACCTTGGTAAAAATGTGTGTTGAAAACCTCAATCTACAAAAGAAATCGTTACTGACAAATTGAAGGGCCCATGTTACGCTCTTTTCTAATCTGATCTGGTCTGTTTAATGTAGTTTCTCATCACAAACACACCTGGAGTTGTGGTTTGCTTCATTCACACATGTTTAACACACACATCCTGCATATTAAACCTGTGTTCTGCTCTCAAACAGAAAACACTCTGTTCTACCTTGTGATGCCATGTGGTAATACAGGTGTAAGTGTTCCATTGTGCTTTTATAGAATTTCCAATCTCTACGAAGACAATCTCTACAATCTCTCTCTAAGGTGCTCTAAGGAGCTGTTAACATGAAAACTACCCCTACATGACATGATCATAAAGTGGAACAGAGCATTTTGAGCTTTGGAGACATAGACAGACTAATGATAAAAAGTTACTCAAACGTGTGAATGAAACAAAACACAACTCCAGGTCAGGTTTTTGAGGAGGTAACAACATTATAACATGCATATTTAATTACAGTTTTGCATAATATAGATCCTGATACTTCTAACAACATGATCTGTATTTGTCTTGTTTTATAGAACTGTAACTGTCTTACATACAGTACTATACTACACTAATCCCCCCTCCACACACACACACACACAGACACATGCGCACACACACACACACACGCACACATGCACGCACACACACACGCGCACACACACACAGACGCACACAAATGCACACGCACACACATGCACACACACACACGCGCACACACACACGTGCGCACACACACACAGACGCACACACACACACACACACAGACGCACACACACACGCGCGCACACACACGCGCACACACACACACGCGCGCACACACAGACGCACACACACACGCGCGCGCACACACAGACGCACACACACGCACACACGTACACACACACATGCGCACACACACACCAGTGTGTGTGTGTGTGCAGCAACTAGCATGCTAACACGCACTTCTTGTTTCTCCAACAAAATAATGTTTTATAAACATGGGATGAGCTCTGTACTGTACAAGACACACTTGACCTGACCCTGAGTTGGCTTTATGGTGACGGATTGGATCTCTCTGAAATCAAAGCAAGGGACGTCCTGTGGTGAGGGGACAACTAACCACTCTGCCACTGGTCTTTTCTTTTTTACTGCTTTTTCAAATATATGTAGACACCAGATATTTGTGCATTACATCACATTTGATGGCATCAAAACAGAACAGCAAAACAGTGGCAGAGTTACATGTATCATGTATTATATGTGTCTGTATTGTAGAATCGTGATATGTACAGGAACGGCCCAAAGTGATTTTCATTAGCCCCACACTGACCTTCTCTCAAAACCTAAATCTGACCAGGATTTGGAGTGCAGTACTGCAAACTGTCCAGCAAAACCACAGGCAGTGAATGCATTTGCAGGCTTAGATGAGACATTGCAAACCTGCCTCATGGCACAGAAGAATCTCAAGAAGAAAAAGCACATTTTCAGTCAATCATTTATAGCAGCGCTGTTCAAGCTTTCTTCACAGAGGACCACATACTGAGAGGAGCACAGAGCAGTGGTCAGTACAGGGAGGCTTTCAGAGGTGCACTTTACACACACAGAGACACTAATAGAAATGAATAAAACCTGGAAGATAAATCTGAGGTCTGAATCACAATGCAGTAATTATTTAGAATTAGAAGACTAGAATTGGAGGGGGTCAGATATGGATTTTATGAGCTGATAGCTAATATTTATCTTGCTGTTGTGGATGACCTCTTTTGTAAAAATAACAAAATGGATTTATCTGGAATAAAAATCATATTTTCACTCATGAGATGCACTGAGGACAGACACATGGCACACAGACTGGAGCAGTGCAGACAGAACACTGGTGCCAGATATCCTCCTGACATCACTCACATCCCCGATAACTGTTTTATCATCCCTAGAAATCTGGAGTAAAAACATCTGCCTATAAACATTTGGCCAAGTCAGCAGCAGCAGGAGGTCTGAGGGACAGAAATTGGCTCGAGGGCAGCATTTGCCCCCTGGACCACAGTTTGAACACCCCTCTTTTATATCTCTGTTTGCATTATTTTTATGATCTGCACTAAAGCCTGTGCTGCCAAATCACTATTTTATGCAAATTGAGCGTTTGGGCAGTTTTAAATTCTTGGCAGTTAGAGGTTTCTAGTCAAAGATGCGAAGCACATAAACACACACTTTTATCATGTAACACTGTTCAAATGTGTGTGTCCAGGGCTTTCTGAGCACAACTCACACTTAAGGTAAGGTAACTTTACTTTCATAGTGCTTTTCACAGACACATGTCCCCAAAGACTTTTTATAGAGCTTTATTTACAGAGCCTTATTCATTAAAGGTCCTATGTTACACAGTGTGACTCTTGTGAGCTTTAAGCCTCATTAGAATTTAACTTCTTCACGAACATACCTGGAGTCCACTTTGTGTACATCTCCAAAGCTCAAAATGCTCTGTCCCACCTTGTGATGTCATGAAGTGGTAGTTTTCAAATGAACAGGTACGTTTTACCTTTAGCTCATTAGGGATCGGCAGTTCCAGGACTGAAAACATTCAAATGATTCTAATGGTGATGTACGGATTTTAAAAACCCAGCGGAGCACTTCCTGTATTGCCACGTGACATCACAAGGTGGAACAGAAACTCCAGGTGTGTTTGTGATGAGGAAACTAGATTCGAACACAGATCAGAGAACAGACTATGACGGGCCCTTTAATGCATTTACATTTTTTGTGATGAAAAAACGCCTTTGTTTTGGATTCACTTGTCATACTGGTGCTGATTACACACAATCGGACGAGACAAAACATCCCAAAATGTCCCCCTGGTCCTCTGCTCCCGCTCTCTCCTCACACGTTTTTCATTCATGTTCCGATGGGGCCACAACACCGTCAGCCGCAAGCTCCATGTCTCCCCGGGGACCTGCGTGCCCCTCTTCCCCGCCCCTCCCCCTCCTCACAACAGAACTGCGGTATCCAGGAGACACGACACTCCACCTCCCCATTGGCTGAGGGGGGCCGGGGGGCAGGGCTTGTGCGTGGAGAGAGAGAGGAGCAGAGGAGCGGGGGGAGTCCAGGGATGCTGAGGAGAGATGCTCCGGACCATATGAGACCCAAACCGCAAGAAAATAAAACGAAAGAACACAACTGTGAGACCGGAGAAGACTGGGCCGCGCTGGTTTATCTTCATCTCAGCAACAATAACTCCAAGTAGGAACCAACGCAATATTTTAACGACCAGGATTTGATTCATTAAGTTTCACAGCCTGTCTGCAGTACGCCGTCTACGTTAAGGCTCAGATTGTGCATTGTGAAACCACATCGCCCCAAAGGAAACAGGAGAGTGGAGTTAATCAGGCGATCCATCTTCTGCTGGCTCAGTGTGGATCCGGATCTGCTGCATTGTGAGGACGCTGGTGGGAGACAGAAGAGGAGAAGGGAGGTGTCTGTGTTTCAAAGAGGACTTGGCGACCACGTTCGGATTTGCACGGTGTATTTTTGCTAACGTTTGCAGTAAGACACTTGGAGGAAATGCACAAGTACTAACTCTGAATGCGCTGATTTCTTGATAAAAATACCAAAAAATAGAGCTAATTTTGAGCTAACTAGCCTAGCCGAGGTTGGATCGTTCGCGAACAGCTGATGTTGCGGTCGGCAAAGCTACGAGGGGAGGTGCCTGGGTTTTCAAAGCAGAAGTAGCAGAAGGAGGAGGACCAGAGGAGGCCGACTAAATTAGGACAGACTTCTACGGGGGAAACTTAAAAGTCTATTCTAAAAAGACCAGTAAAATAATACAGATAAATCAAGCCACAGTTTTGCCATTAGCGAACATCTGAGCCTGTGTGTTCCTCTCAAAACAGGAGAACGAGGCAAAGCGGTGCAGGAGCATGCTAAGCTCCTAAATAGCACCCCAGGACGTAGCCACATCCTGATGCTAACCGGCCTCTAGCTTCTTCCCGGGGCAGGCCAAGGTGGCAGGAGAGGCGGAGGAGAGAGGGAGGAGCGCTGCTGTGGAGGAGAGCGCTGCAGTGTGGTGTGGAGGTCTGAGGGACCGGAGGGACAGGGCCCGTGCAGGGAGCCAGTCGCCGGAGGGGGAGGGGCCAGAGGCGGTGTCTGGCGAGCGGGACGGGCTGATGGCGAGGGGCACTGGCTCGGGCCGCTGGGGCAGGCACAGGATGGGACTGTTCAACACCCTGCTAAGGTGTAACCTGCCCCCGGACACACAGAAGGTGGTGGTCTTTGTCATCATGATGCTCCTCATCATCATCAACGTGGTCCTCATGTTCCTCCTGGCCTTCCAGTAGAGCTGGAGAGGAGCGGGGCGAGAGGAGCTGGACTGTGGGCGACGGGCTGGACTTAGACACACCAACGAGGAGTTATTTGTGTTCTCCAGTGTGCGCACACAAGGATAGTGAAGTGTCTTGCCCATGGACACTACAGTAGGATACAGAGAGGGAATTCAACCATCAGCCTCTATTGGACACAAAAAAAACTATTTCACGATTGATAATGCCAACAATGTGCATATGCAGGTGACGAGGCAAGTGGAGTGCCTTGCCCATGGACACTGCAGCAGGACACATAGAGGGGATCAAACCATCAGCCTCTATTGGACACAGAAAGTGTTTCACATGAAGCATAAACCAATCTGACTCAAATACAAACTGTGTGCAGACGGATGTGACGAGGCAAGTGAAGTGTCTTGCCAAAGGACACAACAGCATTGTGTATTCCTGTCAAACAGCAGCTCCAATAAGGCCTCTGCTTTCCAGGGTTGAAGTTAGCTCAAGTTGTGTCCAAGTCTGCGTTCTCCTCTGAGCCTGGACTTCAGAGGTGCTGGGACGACCTGCCGGGTCCATCTTCAGACCCGAGTCTGGATCTGGACCCAGAGTCCGGACTTGGGACTTAAGCTGCACAATGAATCTCCCTGTCAAAAGAACCCAAACCAAGAGACTTCAGTCTGTGGCAAGGTAACAGAGCTGACCACTCTGCCGCTGGTCTGGTGTGGAGGGGCCATCAGGACGGGGCCAGAGGGCACATGGGGGTCCAACATGGCCGCGGCAGCGCGCAGGTACAGATGGAGTGTGTGTTTGCTCTGGCACAACACTGTGTTGAACTGGTTTCCTTTAGTTTCAGGGTTAAGAAGTCTGTGTGGCACATTTAGTGTCTCACGTGTCTGTGAAAAACTGAGCTTTAAGAAACTCATTCCAGGTCCTGTGTTTGGCAGAATGGACTCCTGAGCTTTAGCCACGTTAGAACACTGTTTCCTCATTTTAAACATACTTGGAACTGTGTTGTGTTGTATTCACACATTTGAGTGACTTTTGAGGGGCAAGCCTTATTGTTCCATGTCAATCAAAGCTAGCTAACTGCTACGTGCTGTTGTTTCCAAGGATGTGAGTTTAATAATCAGCAGATGTAATTACAGCAATTATTCAAATTCAGCAACATGCGTCTGAATGGTGAGGATGCCACAGACGCATCAACGCAAAGTCAAAGTAAAATTTGACTTGTTTTTGTTCTAATTTTATATCTAAATGTGCTTTGTCTTGTCAAAACTCTGTTTTTAAACTTGGCAGCTCAGGTGAATAGGAAAACACAGTTTAAAAGTGGGTTGCTATGGTTACAATAGAACATTAAGTCCCAGCCCTGGATGAAATGCAGAGTTTTTACTGAGCTCCTCTAAATTCAGTTGCCTGACAACGCCATCCCTCCACTTCCCTGTGTATTACATTTACAGGAAGGATGCACTGTCAGGCAATAAATTCTGCACTCAGGAGTGCTTTCTGTATGTCACTTGATGACATCACAAGGTGGAGAGAAGAACTCAGCCTAAATAAGCAGGGTTTGTGTGTTAAACACAAACACAACTCATCAGAAACAGATCAGAAAATGTAAGACATTTAATTCAAAATGTGAACCTTTTTGCCTCTTCTGTTAACGCTGTGCAATTTTTATAGTGGTGAGTATGCTACCTTCCTGTCTCCATGGAGATATTAATGGTTTACCTGGAATGTTCAACAGTATGGCATTAAACTATTGGATTGAATATCTTTTCAATTTTCAAGATCCATTTACTTGCATCCTTTAGATGCTCATCCCACAAATCCATGGGTTTCAGAGTTATGAAGCTCTATCATGGTTGCCATAGCAATTAACAATTAAAAACAAAATATTATACCTTTGCAATGGTAAAAAAAAGTCATCATGATATCACATATAAACAGGATGTGGCATCACAATATTCTAGAGTCCCTCTAGTTTAACCTGAGCTGGAGGACAGTTAGAATTCTCAGATGGAGTTTGCTGTGTCAGATGCAGATTTGTTGACCTGTTTTATGGTTTATAAAAACAGTCCATCTACTATAGAGGCTACTGCATAGGCCCCTTACATCATCTAAAATCATGATGTTATCAAATTCTTCAAGGTGAATTCAACCGATTCAGTCCCTGGTTTTGTTTTTGCCGCCTCCCTACATGACACACTTCATATACGAGCTGATCTGAAGGGTGTGTATGCATAATCCTGTGTAAAAGAGATTTCTTATGAATAAAGATCCATTACAGAAAGTGCTCCAAAGGTACCACAACTATCACAACTGTGTTCTTATTTGAGCAGGTATCAAAATGGAAGAAAAGATGTCCATTTTGTAATAATAATGGAGGCACTGGTCTTTCTTAATTAAAAGAAAAAGAAAAGCTCAGATTTGACCCTAAAGAAGTGGTTTAGTAGGAAGTGCAATAGTTGAGCTGATTTTGTTCTGTTAAACTGGGAGCAGAGGTGCCAGAGGTGGACAGGACTGTGTGCTTGGATCATGTAGACGTGATGGTTCTCTGTACTGTGCTACCTTCAAGGACCTCCACCAAACCCTGTTAAAAATACCCCCAATGCCTCTGAGAAGTGCCGAGTGCAGACAGGCTGGGGGTGTGTTGCCTGGATACCGCACAAGGACTGTTCTCTGGCGGCCATCTTGGAGTGAGCTCGCAGTCGAATGACAAATGAGAGTTGTACAGACACCGAGCACACATGAGGCATTCATAGTCCCGGCCTCCTATTCTCAGCATATGGGCCGCTGTGTTGAGTTTAGGGATCAGCTAATGATGCATTCAGTGACCCTGCTGTTGGTTTGGTGCAAGATAAGCACTGCTGACGAGAGCTTAAAAATGATTAGTAATCTATAAAAATGTGAGAAACACTTGAGGTGAGGAGTCCTGGTCATATGTCTGCAGTCCATCAGAAATGTACTAAAATATGATACTAAACATGATTCCACAGCATGCTAACACACACTTCCTGATTCTCACCGCTGATGTATTTTGCTCAAATACATGGCCCTTTATCACCATATAGGTTTGTTTGATTTTATCTTATAATGCTGGTATCAGTCAGCGAAACATATGAAACAAACTAGCTCATTGGTCAACCCTTATTTTGAACAAAATCTAATTTGTCTCCCCTCAGAAGAACAGAGTTTAGTGCTTCACTCAGTGATTTTGCAGACATCCTCCATGTTTTTCAGCCCCTGTAATATTTTTTCCTTTTTTCTCCTTTTAAGTGGTTGTATTTGTTTTGATCTGGACAACCATGTGTCTCCCTGGCTAATCTACCTGTCAGTCACACTTATGTGGCGTCCTGTCTTACAGCTGATCAGCGATGGCAGTGTGGTGTACGCGGAGGCCCTGTGGGATCATGTGACCATGGATGACCAGGAGCTGGGCTTTAAGGCGGGCGATGTCATCGAGGTGGTGGACGCCACAAACAAAGAGTGGTGGTGGGGCCGCATCCAGGACAGTGAGGGCTGGTTCCCCGCCAGTTTTGTCCGGGTGAGAGCAGAGCACAGAGCTGGCACGCATTTTACACTTTACAGTATTTCATGTACTTGCAGTATTCAATTCACACAGCAAGATTCATTTCACACAATTTAAACCCGTCCAGAATCCAGGAGAATAACATTTGTGAGAAGATATGAAATATGAACTGTTAAACTAATACAAGAATCCCAGGCATTTCAGAACCTGATACTCAGCACCCGCACAGAAATGCACTGGAGTCAGGGCCGGCCCCCCCATTAGGCAACATAGGCAAATGCTAAGGGCGCCGCTCCACTAGGGGGCGCCGAGCGCAAAAATCGGCGATGGGGGATAAAATCCTCCACTGTCTAAAACAGGGGTGGGCAAACTACGGCCCGGGGGCCACATACAGCCCGTTAACCTTTTTAATCCGGCCCGCCAAACATGAATGAACTGCAATAAAATTTATTCGTTTTATTTTCCCTGCAATTCTGGCGTTTCCCAATAGATGGCGCACTCTAGATACAGTGATACATAAAACCAAATTATCCACACCTCTAAACCAGAACTAACACCAGGACTAAGCCAGGTCTAAAGCAGGTCTACACCATGTGTAAACAAGCATTAAATCAGGACTAAAACCAGGTCTAAACCAGGATTAAAACCAGGTCTAAACCAGGACTAAAACCAGATCTAAACCAGGTCTAATCAAGGTCTAAAACAGGGGTGGGCAAACTTTTTGGCTCGAGGGCCACAAAGGGTTCTAAAATTTGATGGAAGGGCCGGACCAGGAGCAGATGGATGGAGTGTTGTAGTCTGACTACGTCAACCCAGCAAATAAGACGAAAATAACTTGCAGGATTCAACAATTTACATGTGACATATTCAAACATCTCAATTCAACATGTGCACCATATATCGGGCCGATGATTTTCCACTTCAAAAATTAACATTTTCCATTTTAGAAATGTTGAATTCCGTTTCATTGTGACACATTTGATAATTCTGTTGACAGTGTTGGGAAGGTTACTTTAAACTGTATTCCCTACAGATTACAGATTACATACCCCAAAATGTAGTTTGTAATGTAATCCATTAAATTACTTAAATAAGTAACTGGATTACTTGATATTGTCATGTTTTTTATACGCCCGTTTCAATACGGGACGTATTATGGTATGGCGCTGTCCGTCCGTCCGTCTGTGGACACTTCAAAGCTTTGAAGTCTTTGAAGCTTTGTCTTCATGAAGAGGCAAAACATGTGGGGCATGCGCCGATATATATATAAGGTATACTGTATTTGTGTATTTTATTGTATATTTTTGTATCGATCCATGCTGTAGGTCAGTGGTATCAATTTTATGTGACTTCAGGTTTTTTCACACTTGTTCTTTGATTTTATCTTTATATTGGTAGTGAACTGCCTTATTGTGCTTACCGGTATGTGCCATAGAACGCCAGTATTGGAATCTTTCAAACTGCACCAACAATTCATCTTTAACTAGGTTTGACAAATTCTAACTTAATTCTATATACCAGCGGCATGGGGGTGTCTACTGAGTGGTGGGGCAGGTGTGGGTCCTGCTGCGGTGCTGCTCCTCGGTTAAGGGGGCGTGGGTGTGTTTTGAAGCTGAGTTTGTTCCATCAGTGATATCGGCCACACGCGGAGCTCGTATGCTGGGGTCATGCACGGTTCGGTTGCGCTCGCGCTGGCCGTGCCGCGCTTTAGGTGCGATCCAGGCTTGGGCACGATTCTAAAGTCCTAGTGTGAGTTTGCCCCTAATGTTTGACACATGTAGAACATTTAACTCGTCACGTTACGTCTGTGCGCAGTTCTCCTTATTGTGGCTGCAGAAGCACTCGCACATGTGCGCCTGTTTTGTTTACCACGTCAAGACGACAAAATATTTACTCGCAAATGCGAGTGAAATGGGCGCACTGTAGAGCCCTGCTTAAAGAGGGGGGAATTTTACTTCTGTGGGGTAATAACTACTACCACAGTTCACTCAGGCACAGTTCACATTTAGTGTAGTTCAAAGTCGGGGCTGCGAGTCCATCTTATTCCTCCGAGGGGTTCTAATACAGTTCTAATACAGGACTAATACAGATTTAAACGAGGTCTAAACCAGGACTAATATAGGGCTAAGCCAGATCTGAACTAGGTCTATACCAAAACTAAATCAGGTCTAAACTAGGTCTAAACCCGATCTGAACCAGGTCTAAAACAGGACCACTAGAGGACAAAACCATTGTTTAAGTCTTAACCAGGACTAAATCAGGTCTAATATACTGTACAGGACTAAATCTGGAGAAATACAGTGACAAAATCAGGTCTAAACCAGGACTAAACCAGGACTAATCCAGGTCTAAACCAGGACTAATATAGGGCTAAACCATGTCTAATTACTAAAAGTCTGACCCAGATCTAAACCAAAAGTAAACCAGGACTAAACTAGGTCTAAACCAGGTCTACACCAGTTTTAAATAAGGTTTAAATCAAGACTAATTGAGGTCTAATACACATGTGACCTCAAAGTGGTGAACCACTATTCACTGGACCTCAGTGAATGAGGTTCTATAGAGTTCACTAAAGAGTGCAGGTCAGTGTAGTGTTTGGGGTTTAGGGCCTAGGATGGACATTCAGACACTTCCAATGTAATTATTGACATTCAGCATTGTGTAACTATGGCAACGCACTCATGTCCATATAAGGAAAGATTCACCTGGCGTCACCTGGCAACACGTTCCGTCAGACATTCTATTTCTTTGTGACATCATCAAGAGTCTCTTATAAAGGGTTCTATAAGTATATAAGGGCGACACAGGTCCTGAGAAACTCACTTCAACTCAGACCTTCGACTGATACACAACTACGCAACTCGCAGAAACAAAGATGTCCAGCAGCAGCACCGGTGCAAAGTCGAGGTAATGACCAATTCTCAGTTCATTAAAGGTGCACTATGTCACTTTTATGGTCAAATCAAATGTAGTTAAAGATCATGCAAAATTTACTTTTCAGACTTTTAACCATGTTACAGTTGTTTCCACTTCTCATTTACCCGCTTGAAGTTGTGTACCAAAAAAGTTACATAGTGCTGCTTTAAGAATATCTCATGTGACCTTAGGTGTAAACAAGAGCTCCGCCAGCGGGGCAAAATACGCCCGTACTTTGAATTATTATACGCCCGTTGTAAGACGGGACGTATTATGGTATGGCGCTGTCCGTCCGTCCGTCTGTGGACACTTCAAAGCTTTGAAGTCTTTGAAGCTCTGTCTTCATGAAGAGGCAAATTCCGATTCTAGAATGTGATGATGTCATACTCATACTCCTACTGCAAGAGCCAGATTTCCCTATTGATTATCCGTCCGTCTGTCTGTCCGTCTGTCCGTCTGTCTGTGGACAATTTCTTGTCCGCGCTCTAACTCGACAACCGTCTCACCTAGGAATGTCAAACTTCCAAACTGCACCAACAATTCATATTTAACTAGGTTTGACAAATTCTAACTTAATTCTATATACAATAATTCAAAGTACGGGCGTATTTTGCCCCGCTGGCGGAGCTCTTGTTTAAAACTACATGAATGTAGCAACCACCTCCTGCAAATTCTTGTTTGGTTTTAGACCTGGTTTTAGTCCTGGTTTAGACCTGGTTTTAGACCTTGATTAGACCTGGTTTAGATCTGGTTTTAGTCCTGGTTTAGACCTGGTTTTAATCCTGGTTTAGACCTGGTTTTAGTCCTGATTTAATGCTTGTTTACACATGGTGTAGACCTGCTTTAGACCTGGCTTAGTCCTGGTGTTAGTTCTGGTTTAGAGGTGCACAGGAGAATGCGAGGTCCACGCAGCATATGCAACAAGACACAGTCCACGCGCGGTGTCCACACCGAACAAGAGGAAATGTGGCACGCGCCGTGCGGGAGCAGGTGCAGTGTGCGGCACACTAGATATATACTTGGCCGCAGTGCTTTATGGGAAGGTTTTCGGACCATGAGTGAGGAAGTCGTGTTCAAGATATAGTTCTACCCCCGGGCACTGTACACCTGGCCCATGTGGATAATTTGTTTTATGTATCATTGTATCTAGAGTGCGCCATCTATTGGGAAACACCAGAATTGCAGGGAAAATAAAACTAATACATTTTATTGCAGTTCATTCATGTTTGGCGGGCCGGATTAAAAAGGTTAACGGGCTGTATATGGCCCCCGGGCCGTAGTTTGCCCACCCCTGGTCTAAAACATTGTCACTATGAACTGTTTGATTTCTTGTGAGTATCTGTACTTTGGCAGTATTTTTTATTTTTTTTTGCAATCCAAGGGGCGCCACCTGAAATCTTGTCTAGGGTGTCAAAATGGTTAGGGCCGGGCCTGACTGGAGTGGTATCACTTTCACTTTAGTTTGATCAATTCATATGATAAGACCATTTACTAGCCTTTAGAGCTTTTTCACACTAATCAGTTCTATTATCCTGCCTTACCTGACCTGTCATGAACTACACAAGTGAAAATGACTTGTGAGAATATTTCCTTGGAGACAGCTCCAAATTCCAGGTTATATCTGTGGAGAGGTGACTACGTTCACACCTGTGTGTCTGTTGTGCAGTTGCGTGTGAACCAGGACGAACCCATGGAGGAGTACCTGTCCCACCTGGAGGAGGGGCTGCCGGGGCAGGATGACCCCTCACACCTGGGCCTGTACCTGGGCCCCAGCCTGCCCTGCAAAGAGCAGATGAGATCCAACGTAATCAATGAGATCATGAGCACCGAGAGAGACTACATCAAGCACCTGAAGGACATCTGCGAGGTACAGTGAGTCTGGCTCTCTCTGTCTAGTATCTACAGACTCGTCCCTCACACATGCGTCCTCCTCAGGGCTACATAAAGCAGTGCCGTAAGCGCACGGACATGTTCTCCGAGGAGCAGCTGAGGACCATCTTTGGGAACATTGAGGAGATCTACCGCTTCCAGAGACGCTTCCTCAAAGCTCTGGAGAAGAGGTTCAACAAAGAGCAGCCCCACGCCAGCGAGGTGGGAGCCTGCTTCCTCCAGCACGTAAGTCCTCTCTCGCGACTGGAATATCTTGTGATGTCCGGTAATGTTGCTGCTTCTCCTGACTTTGCACTTACATGTCCTTCTACAGCAAACAGAGTTCCAGATCTACTCGGAGTACTGCAATAACCACCCAAACGCCTGTGCACAGCTGTCCAGGCTGGTGAAGCTCAATAAATACGTGTTCTTCTTCGAGGCATGCCGTCTGCTGCAGCGTATGATCCACATCTCTCTGGACGGGTTCCTCCTCACGCCCGTCCAGAAGATCTGCAAGTACCCTCTGCAACTGGCTGAGCTGCTCAAGTACACCAACCCACAGCACAGGTGGACACCAAGAGTCTATTTATTCTGAGTTTGATTATGCTCAAAAGTGATAAAGGCGACTACGACAATGACAATACAGATACAAACAAATGTACAGTTATTTCTGTACATTTAAACAACAATGATCAGAAAGTCCAAGAGAGTCAGATCATGACAGTAATACAAAATACACATTTTCTCCAAATAAGTAGAGGGTTAGGGTTATTCACCATAGACACCTTTGACTTATTTGAATGTATTGTGTAATTTTCACATGCCAGTATTGACCACTACTTTCAAATCTTACCTTATAGACCTTTAACTGTATTTTAGCCAGATCATTTATGATCTCATTGTGTATTTGACTTTGTATTTTGTATTTGTTGTTAACAACCACAAATTAGAGGGACATTAACATGTTCTGTTTCCTCTCCTTGTGCTACAGAGACTACAAAGACGTGGAGGCTGCGCTGGACGCCATGAAGAACGTGGCTCGCCTCATCAACGAGAGGAAGAGACGCCTGGAGAACATCGACAAAATCGCCCAATGGCAGAGCTCCATCGAGGACTGGGAGGTCAGAGGAACATCTCACACTGGTCCAGTATTTAGACTTATACAGGATGAAGGATGTCAGCTAGAGCGTGTTTTAAAGGAGAGGACAAACAGAGGACAAACAGCTTACAGATACTTCTTCAATGCCAACACACCTAAAACTACCATCTGTAAATCCATGTCACATACACCACTCTGGTTCTAATTACCCATAAGTCCGAGCTAACCTTGTGCTTGCATATGTGCAGGGCGAGGACATCCTGAGTCACAGCTCAGAGCTCATCTTCTCTGGAGAGCTGACCAAACTGTCCCCTCCTCAGACCAAGGGCCAACAGAGGATGTTCTTCCTCTTTGACCACCAGATGGTCTTCTGCAAGAAGGTGAGAGGTGGACCACGTGACACAAAACTTGATGGTCTGGGGGTCCTTTCCCTTGAGAAGCTGAACCAAAAATATGACACTAATGCTCTCTCTACCCCCACCTCCCCCTCCCCCCGTGTGTCCAGGACCTCCTGCGTAGGGACATATTATACTACAAGGGCCGGGTGGACATGGACCAGATGGAGGTTGTGGATGTGGAGGATGGGCGGGAGAAGGACTTTAACGTGAGTGTGAAGAACGCTGTGAAGCTGCGGGCGCGCTCTGGAGACCACCTCCTTCTGCTGTGCGCCAAGAAGCCCGAACACAAACAGCGCTGGCTCAGGGCCTTCTCCGACGAGAGGAGACAGGTGCTGGCAGACCGCGAGACAGGTAACACACACACACACACAGCTAAGGTACACACACACACACACAGCTACAGTACACACACACACACAGCTAAGGTACACACACACACACACACACACACACACAGCTACAGTACACACACACACACACACACAGCTAAGGTACACACACACACACACACACACACACACAGCTAAGGTACACACACACACACACACGCTACAGTACACACACACACACACACAGCTAAGGTACACACACACACACACACACACAGCTACAGTACACACACACACACACAGCTACAGTACACACACACACACACACACACACACAGCTAAGGTACACACACACACACACACACAGCTACAGTACACACACACACAGCTACAGTACACACACACACACACAGCTACAGTACACACACACACAGCTACAGTACACACACACACAGCTACAGTACACACACACACACACAGCTACAGTACACACACACACACAGCTACAGTACACACACACACACAGCTACAGTACACACACACACACACACACACAACTACAGAACACACACACACAGCTACAGTACACACACACACACACACACACACACACAGCTAAGGTACACACACACACACACACAGCTACAGTACACACACACACACACACAGCTACAGTACACACACACACAGCTACAGTACACACACACACACACAGCTACAGTACACACACACACAGCTACAGTACACACACACACACACACACACAGCTACAGTACACACACACACACACACAGCTACAGTACACACACACACACAGCTACAGTACACACACACACACACACACAGCTACAGTACACACACACACATATAGCCCTACACTAGTCATTCCACACACTTCCTGGGGACATTAATCTGACTCATTCATTTACTGTAGACTGATAATAGCCTTGAGAAGCACCACGATGCTGTTGTGAAGAAGTGTTTTCGAGGAGCTGTGGGTTCGTGCTCACAGAGAAGGTGCTGGACGCAGGGTCAGGTGTAGATGTTAACATGAGTATTTTTGTGCTGCAGGTTTCTCTCTGACCGAGGTGCAGAAGAAGCAGGCCATGCTGAACGCCTGCAAGAGCCACCCCACAGGGAAGCCCAAAGGTACAACTGCACACGGGGCTAATGCAGGTCACAGGCTGCAGCCGCTCATGCCACTATAGAAAGACTCAGAGCCTAACCATAACCCACGGGTAATAGTTATCTGCACTGTACAGACTCTAAAACACATACCAAAGATAGTGGCATTATTCAAACAAAATGTCAAAAAAATAAATATTGTTTTTCTTTTTGAATAGTATTTCTGCTCAAGTGGGCCAAAATACATTGTTGGCATCACAGTGTTTGTTTTGGCCGACACACAAACCACAGTGCTGCTCTGTGATACGTGCTTCTGCTGGAGCGTAACAAGATGGATTCTCTAGATTTGTGAACTCACAAAATCAGGAGAATTCATCTGCACTGTACAGACTCTAAAACACATATCAAAAGCAAAAAAAAATCAGAAAAAAAAATCAGAAAGCAAGGCTAGTAATAATACACTTTACTTGTAAATGATCGCTATTCCTTTATTTGGTTGACTATAATCCTGTTTCCTCATAAATAAATCTGGAGATGTGGTTTTATTCAAACATGTTTAACACACAAAGCCTGTATATTTAGGCTGTTCCACCTTATGATGTCACGTGCTAATACATGAAGTTAATGAAGTAATAATAAGTAATAAGAACTACTTCATAATAAGTAATAAGAATTATTTGGAATTGTCAATCTCGACTGAACAAAAGATAAAAGAATAGGTCGAAAAAATACCACTTCATGACATCACAAGGTAGAACAGAGCATTTTGAGCATTAGAGATGTAGACAGACCTATAATTCAGAATTACTCAAACATGTGTGCATGAAACAAAACACATCTCCAGGTCTGTTTTGAGGAGGAAACAACATTATTGTAATGTATAATGACTTAAGCACACTTTAAATCAGAGATGTTAGTTGGTTTCCACACAGTTTATGTATGAGCCCTGCTTTAGACTCATTCTCCTCCTCTTTCCTGTAACATTCCTTGTTGTTGTTGTTGTTGTGTATTTCCAGCAGTCACTCGGCCGTACTATGACTTCCTGGTCCGACAGAAACACCCGTCCCTCCCTGCGGCTCTGCCCCAGCAGCAGGTCTTCATGCTGGCTGAGCCCAAGCGCAAGTCTGCCTCCACCTTCTGGCACAACATCGGCAGGCTCACCCCCTTCAAGAAATGAAGCGCTCCTCCTCCCCAGACTCATGAACTGAAGAGGAGCAGGGACCATGTGAAAGCACTTTATAGTGGAGAGCAATCAGACAATGGGCCTATGCCACTACTACTACTATCACTACTGCTATTACTACTATTACTACTACTACTACTGCTGCCAGTGATCCGACTCCTGACTGTGCTGCCATCGAAGTACCATTACCTTTTGCCAATGTCTCTGTGTGCCAGCCGCTTGGGTTGAGTTTTGTGTTTTTTCTAAAAGGGATCCAGAGGAGACAAAGCAGCTTCATCATTCTGAGACCATCTGTTCTGCTCTTTTTGTTTTTTGTATGTCAGACGTCCTTCCTTGACGTCCTTCCTTGACAAGTTGCTGAGACTAGACTGGGAAATGTTTAACCCACAGACCAGGAATTGAACTGGCTACCTTCTGAGTCTTTGTTTATTGCCTAACCTATTACGAGGTGGGTAAAGTAGCCAAAAAAATAAGTGTCATTACTAATAGGAATAATTATTACTACTAAAAACATATTGTATAAAGCAGGGGTCAAAGAGAGAAAGAAAGAGGTTTTACAGAAGCTGCTACTAAAGTAACATCTGATTTATAATCTGAAGTCAATGTAATTGAAGTGAACTGTGCACAAACTGGTATTTTCAAATAGATGCAAAAAAGAGCTTTTGTCACTTGTAGACTTACTCACAGTGGTAACCATAACAACAGTCGCAACTTTTACTCAAGTAGGAGCACTGTTGTCAAATATATACAGTATATAAAGTAAGGTCTCTGAAAACTTCTCAGAGAAGTACATTTTAAAAGTACTACCATAGACTGTATATATAGGGTGAGCAGACGTCCTTATTTACCCAGGACAGTCCCAGGTTTGAGCCCTGTGTCCCTTGTCCCAGCAGATTTATACAAAAGCAGTGATTTGTCCCAGGTTTATACAAGTAATGTCCCAGGTTGCCAAAAATGCCTCTATTTTTGACCAATTTGATCCCTTCCAACTCTAAAGAGAGGCATAAACCATTATTTGTTTAGGTAAAATACAGAAAAGCTGCTTAAAAATGACCAAAACACAAAGAAAACATGACTATACAGACTCGCATTCGTGCTTTATTTCATTACGCACTTGTTTCACAATTTTATTATTACCAACTAAACCAGGCATGTCCCAGTTTTTTTATTTTGAAAATCTGGTCACCCTATGTATATATGAATGGACATGACTAACCTGTTAGCCCCTGTGTTTCACGTTACAAGTGAGCATGAGTGTGCTTCCAGCTCCATCGGCTCTGGTTCCGATTCACTTTGTATTGAAATCCTGTCGCCCCTCTCTCTGAAACTGCTGTTGTCACACTCGTCATTTTGATCTTAAAATGTTCATAATTTCTCAATCTACGTGATCCTGAGGGTTTTATTTAGCTATTTTGATGTGGGTGGAAAGGGGCTTTACTTTCAACAGCGTCACTCTGGATTGGCTCTTTGGTTGCTATGATACTCATGGCTGTAATTCCAAATATGGCTCTAAATTTCCTTCTAGAACTGCTAGTGAGCTTCATTTGACTGCGACAGGTGGCACCACACTCAGTTAGACCACGTCCATATACAGTCTATAAGTACTATACATCTCTGCTACTACAAATGAGATATACCACTGCAGTACTCGTGTATTTCTCTAGTATTTTTGGCAGAACAGATGGTCTCTGTAGTTTATCACCCTCCATATCTCTCTCTCTCTCTCTGCAGCGCGTTGAGTTTGTGGCTGGCACCTCTCTCTCCTCTCTGGTGTTCTTTAAGTGCCATTGGACTTGTGCGATGAGATCCCTGGTGGACGTGCATGGATGTGCTCAAACATACTGTGAACTTTTGATACCGGCGCCCCCTTGCTGTACAGTATGTAGCTGCAGATGTACGCTTCCCACGCGCTGCCTCGCTCACAGCTTTGGACCAGCCCCTGCCCTCTCCGAGAAAAAAACAAACATATTTATAACATTTCTAAGTCATAGTGGATTTAACTCTGCATACCAAATATGGAGTGTCCTGGGGGTGTGTTCAGACTTGGCAGTGCCAGGAACAGGCTGGAGTGAAGATGGTACATGTCAATGAGAATGTTACGGAAATTATGAAGTTTATGTTTGGAATTTTGTTTCGAGAATTATGTTTTGATGATGATTTGAAGGTTTTTGAGTCAAAGGCACATTGCAAATATTATTTAAAGTGCATATGACAGGCTAGACTAAAAATTTTATTGAAACATTGTAGTTAACATTATTATACACTAACCAAACAAATCTTAGTTTTTCTATTTATTTGGTGAAGTATAAAATTGTACTTCCTGGTTGGACACGGGCAGCAGATATGAAAATACATAAAGGTAAATCAATAACTGTTACTTAGCAACCATAATTTAAAAAAGGTCTAAAAATGATAGTTAATGTCAGTACCTTAATTTTCTTAAATGAAGATTTAAACTGTGAGAAGAAATCCTTCCTTGTACATAAATTGTTTCTGCATTTTGAACGGAGTTTTCCATCTTGATGACAAAGGCAGAGGGATTCTGTTTTAGAACTCCTGTATTTTTGTACTTTTTCTTCTCAGCAACTTCCACCGAACTGATGTAAAACCTGACCACAGGTACTGTCCACCAAACCAAGTCAGAAGTAGAAACATACAAACCTGTCATCTGCACTTTAAAGATTCAGTTAAATGGTCCTTGACAAACATGCTGATAATTGTGCATTATTATTTTTGGCACCTCAGCTTTGGTCCTTCACATGAGCAAAGGCTATTGAAAAGAACACAACGCCATCTTTGATTCACCTTCCAGATTTGCTGATGCCCCCACAGTGGAGATCTCTGCTGGGACATTAAGAACAGAAGCAGAGCAAATCAGGCTACAAACAGCTTTTGTCCGTTTCCCTCTTGGTAACTGCTGCACTGAAAATTGTGGTCGATATGGCTAATGATCAGAATTACACATATCATCTCCATGCTCCCCTGTAGCCAGCAGAGGACAACACACCCCACTGAGCGTTCTCTGAGAAACCATTATTTGAACTTATGAAATGTGAAATACACAGGTTTTATAAAATGACTTCATACACCTTATTTTGTATTTCACCGGACACTTTTGGAGTGAACATGTTTGTCCAAGAGGTTTGTTCAGTTCTGACATGTGCTGGTCAGTCATAGCCTCTGTCTGTCTGAAGGGAGGAGCTTAACTACACTGAAACTGACACACCCTAGTCTTTTACAGTAAGCAATATCTGTTATTAGCATTGTCCATTGAAATACCCTAAGGTGTGAACTGTCCTTGAGACATATTTTGTATGATTGGTCAAACTCCGTCAGGCATTCTCTGGGTATCCCTCCTTCTTTGTTGTGATGGTTGAGGATGGAGTTATAAATAGGTCAGGAGAACTTTTAGATCCCCATTTCTGTTCAGAGATGGATTGATGGACAAAAAAAAGCAATATTTGTAAAGATCTGAAAGACAATATAAATAGTTGGAGTGTGCTAATAGGTTTCCAATTACCCATTAAAATGACTCAGGGACGGTTCACACCCACAGTAGTATGATGAACTTTGTTAATAACAAATATTGTAAATAACTAGGGTGTGTTTGCTTCAGTGTAGTTGCTCCTCCCTTCAGACTGACAGAAGGCAGTGACTTAGAGCTCCCTGTCAGAACTGAAGCCTCTCAATACAAAGCTTCAGTCCAGTAACAGATTTCACTTTTCTTTTGCTATGGAACTTCTGAGGGATCTTCTCTGGTTGCTCTCTGATAAAATCATCTAATCATTTTTCAAAGATTTAGAATATATTTGCTTTGGTGACACTTTTCAAATATGGAAACACACTTTCTGTACCTGTTTGAAGCACTGCATGTTACTAAACAATTTCTCTTTTAACGACAAAGTTCACACTATTAAGACTTTGGAGCTCATGTTTGGAGCGAATCATTTTGCTGCTGAGCTGACTGACACAAACAGAGCATGCCCTGCCTACACTGAAGAAGAAGAATGGTTAAGTTTGGCTTGCACCACATGTAGCGCCTCCTGGTGGGCATGGGTTAGTATTACTGTTCTGTTAGATTGTACTGTACATACATAAAGAGAGATATATTTATGGTGTTTTGTGTATATCTGACGAAGAGGAGGGTGAGGAAAGTGAAGGAGCCAAGTGTAAACACACCCTGACCCCTGCACTCCTGCGGTGTGTGGCCCCTCCCCCTCTGTAAGTGCATTCATACTGGACTTTTCTGCTCATGGAATATTAAACATTCCTGTACTTCTAAAAGGCTGTGGTGCTGTCATGTCTGCACAGGCTCTTCCACTTTAAAGGGCCCATGTTCCACTTTCCTCTCGTTTATGTAGTTTCCTCATCTCAAACACCTGGAGTTGTGTTTGTTTCATTCACACATGTTTAACACAGAAACCCTGCACATTTAGACTGAGTTCTCTGTTCCACCTTGTGATGTCATGTGGTAATACAAGAAGTTCTCTACTGTGTTTTTAAACGCCATACATGTTCACTAGAATCATTTGGATAATTTCACATCTGGAATTGCTAATCTCTATTGAACTAAAACGTAAAAGAAGATGCTAAGTTGAAAACTTCACGACATCACAAGGTGGAACAGAGCATTTTGAGTTTTGTGTGAATCAAACAAAACAATGTACACAGGATCTCTACGATCACCCTTGACCCTGTGTCACCAGAGTCTTAACCTGCAGAGACATGTCCAAGTGTGTCTTATTTTCAGTGTTTGCCTCTCAGTGCAGAAACAGCTGGATTTCAACACTCAAACTGGCAACCCAAATGAGAATCATGTGAGCCTCATTCTGCTTTCTGATTGGACTATCAGCTTGATCTAAAACACCAAATTATAATAGAATTAACTGGGCCAGCATGTCCAGTGTTTTTGCATGTAAGAATAAATCAGCATTAGACTTGTTATCAGTAAAGTTATGTTTAATTTGAACATGTTTATCTCATATCTAGGACACAGCTCAGATTTATGACGTTCAGAATCAAACATGTAGTTCTTTCAGTGATGGGTCTGTCATATCAGCTCTGCTCTACAAAGGCAGAACACCGTAACATTGTGTTTGGTCAAAAATGCGTTAACGTCATTTTGGGGGTATTTGAGACCTCCTTTATCATGTGAATAAATATGAGCCAATTTGATTGTTTTAATGAGAAAATAAAGGGTTATGACAACCGTAACATCTAAAATCATATGAGAAAC
Organism: Odontamblyopus lacepedii; assembly: GCA_034769755.1. NCBI lineage: Eukaryota > Metazoa > Chordata > Actinopteri > Gobiiformes > Gobiidae > Odontamblyopus > Odontamblyopus lacepedii. Next base: position 5,703,816 of record CM068361.1, on the reverse strand, counting down.
CACAGAAGAATGACATAAGTTATTTTTCTCAGTTTCACACTTCACAAGTTAAGGTCTTTTGCCTTTGTGGGGCAGAACTGTATCCAGCCACAACGACCATCTACATTTGGCCAATATTTACAGTTCACTAAGGACTACTTCATTTACATCATTTTATTTTTTAAAATCTATTTACATCTGAATGACTCAAACAATATTCTAAAATTTAAAATAACTCAAATGATCTCCACACACAATCACGTTCACTTCTAATCATGTGTAGTTTAGATACATTCTTCATGACCTGACATGAACATTCATTATTTCTACGGACAGTTTTGTTTGTAGTTTACATTCACACTGTGTATATAAATGGCCATAGCTAACCCTACAGAAGCGTCCATCCTCTCTACTGACTTTGCATTTTCACTAAGAAGTCCCAAAGCTCTCTGGTGGGTGGGGCTTAATTCCGTGGCTCCTCCCCCTCTCTGTCAGTTGTTCCACCGGCGCACCTGAGCGTACTGGGCGGCGTATGAGTGTCTGGTGGGTGGAGCCTCAATGTCTGACTCCTCCTCTTCCTCCTCCTCCTCTTCCTCTTCCTCCTCCTCCTCCTCCTCCTCTCTCTGGGGCTCCTCCATGTGCCTCTGTCGCCTTAAGGTGCTGCGGGGCTGGACAAACAGGAAATCATCATATTAATGGCATCATAGTAGTGTCTGTTAGTACCAGCTCATTTCCTGTGTCATTAAAGGTCCTATGTTACACGAAACTGATTCCTGTGAGCTTTAAGTTATGTTTTAATGTTGTTATCTCCTCAAAAACAGACCAGGAGTTCATTCTGACATGTCTGACGAACCCTTTAGTCTGCGATGAAAGAAAACTACATTATTACATAGATCAGAAAATATGGTCCCTTTAATAATGTAAAAGTCCATTATGAATTTTAAAATATTTTTTGTTTTTTGTTTTTGGTGAAAGGTCTGTCATTCATTTGTATTTTGATACAAATACATTTTAAAGTGAAAAGTTTGAGCACTTTTGTCCATCCGTTGTACTGCACGATCCTTCCAACAAGGTAAGATCCACACGTTTAAACAGATACTGGTGCACTCACCCTGGGGATGGGTTCAACCTGTGGCCCTGGCTGCTCCCTGAGGGTCCCTCGGGTGCTGGGGCTCTGCAGCGGGCTGTGGTACTGAGAGAGGCCACTCACAGGACTGTCCATATGTGTGGTCAGGAAGTCCGAGGCACACACACGCCCACTGAACAACTGCAGGAGCCAAAGGGTATATGGGAAACTAACAGCTACAGTGTATCAGGATCATAATGTGTGAAATGATTTTTATTTTTTTGTGGTTAAAACAAAGTGTCAAATGGAGCAAACATGACACAGGGCAAAGTTCTGACTGAATATGTTACAGGTAAATCAACCAGCACATGGCACAGTCTAAAGGTATGTGACAAAATAGAACCTGGCTACATTAGTCCCCCAGACCCCACTCAGAAGGCCCCTGTGGACCTGAGCAGAGGGCCGTGGTCTCACCTCCAGGTCCCTGTTCAGGTCCATGGACTCCAGGTTGTGGATGGTGTGTGTGTAGATCTCCAGAGCTTTGGCGTGGAACAGCATCTCCACTGTAACGAAGTCTGTGAAGATGGTCTGCACAACACACAGAGGTTCAGAGCAGGGCTGTAGTGTGGCCCTGTGCAAAATAAGGGCCCTGAGTGCCATATTAGTCAGCATCATGAGTTTATAATCATTTTCAGGACTCTCAGACCAGGGCAGAGTTTTGCCATGATGGGAAAACTAACAACAAATAGCATGCTAACTACACACTTCATAATTAGATGCAGACAGCGCACAGTATTCTTCATTCACTTCACACTTGTGGTGGTAAGAGACTAATGTAGCCACAGCTACCCTCGGCCCCTCTGACCACCAACACACACACACACACACATCACTTTCACACTCACAGAGGGGTTCATAGGGGGGGTCAGGTGCTATGAGGATTGGGCAGCAAACTGCCCCCGTGACCCAGCTGGATTAAGCGGGAGAAGATGGATGGATGGCTGCTAATCAGTTTATTAGTCCTGGAGTATACAGAGGAGCCACATAAAAGCATGTTCTCTGGTTTATGATCCATGCACATGCAGGGCTGCAGTCAGTAACATGAATGATGTTTCTTCATTTCTCTGTGGACACAGACGAGCTCATGTGTGAGTCTGACCTTGATGTCCTCCAGCCTGTTCTTCTGGAGGTCCAGGATGGCCTCCTCCATGAGCCTTGTGCTCCTCTGGGCGTTGTTAGAGGCCTTCTGAGCTCTCACCTCCGCCTGCACACACACACACACACACACACGCACGCACACACACGCACACACACACACATATACACACGCACACACACACACATACACACACACATATACACACACACGCACACACACACACACACATGCACACACACACACACACACACGCGCACACACACACACACACGCACACACACACACACACATATACACACACACACACACACACACACATATACACACATGCACACACACACACATATACACACGCACACACACACATACACACACACACACGCACACACACACACATATACACACGCACACACACACACATACACACACATATACACACACACGCACACACACACGCACACCCACACACACACGCACACACACACGCATATACACACGCACACACACACACACGCGTGCACACACACACGCACATATACACACACACACACACACATACACATACATACACACACACACATACACACACTGACACAGTCTGCTGCCACCTGCTGTCAGTCTGCTGAAGTACATCAGTGCACTTACCTGAGACTGAAAACATTTGTCAAGGAAACCCATATACCTGCTCACAGTGTTTCAGAGCATTGGTTTGTCTGTATCACACAACAGCTCTTCTCTTAGTTCTTATCACAGAGCTAATCAAACCAAAGCTCCAGCAGTATCTTCTGCACAGAGCACAGCCCAAGACCCAGGCGGGTTAAACTATTTCATTTCAGAAGATGTTTGCACCTAGTTTTATGCAGAATAAGACAGGGGGTTTTGTGGTTTGTGGAGGAAATGATAGTACTTCAAAAATGTTTGTATATTGTGTTCATTTAAGTAGCTAATTTGATCATATTGTGATTAATCTTGCGGCCCCACTGGTTGGTAGTTTGATTCTCCTCTACTAAAACTACTGTGTATATGGATGTGGCAAGCGGTCCATAGTTTAGCCCAAGCTCCAGAGAGACTGTGGAGAACATGAATAATGCTTCATTTATCTGATGGATTATTGTTCCTCATACTCCCACTGAACGATTTGCACCACAGCGCCCCCACAAGACAAACAAGGTACAAACTGCCGTTTCTTTTCTGAGGATACAATGCTCTGGCGGTCCGCAGGGTTCTTCAGCCTGATCTTCTCCAGCTTCTGGATCTCCTTCATCTCTCTGCTCCGGTCTGCACTGAGCTTCTTCACTTCAGCCTGAGGGACACGTGCAGCACATGGACAGTCAGAGACACTCCTCTCACTCGTAGATGGTGTGTGTGATACTGACCCTCTTGTTCTTGACGATGTCTCCGTAGGCTTTGAGAGGAGCCACCACCCTGCTCTCCAGCCTGTCCACCTGCACACAGCACTGTCAGGGTGGCAACCTCAAATAATATGGAGGAATGAATAAAACTGATAAGATGAACAACATTCAGTATGCCAGCAGTCAGACGTATGTTAAATACATATTTACAACTGTATGAAAAAAGGGACAGGCTGGCAAATGTGGAGGGAGTCAGGACATGTGGACTCATAGGGTTTAACTGCAATAACACAAGAATACACTTTCACTTTAGAACAGTCTCTTAGGTTTTGTGCACTGATAACAGTTCAAATACAATCATTTCTTATATCATAAAGCATGTCAGTAATTACATTTCTTCTACAGCCCATCACTAAAATATCAAATAAATTGTAATGCAAAGTGGTGTACATGATCACACAATATTTGATCACAAAAATTTTGTTTGTCTGTATTTCTCCTCAACTCTAAAGTATCTAAAGGAGTAGTAGCCCAGTAGTAGTAATAATAGTCTAGTAGTAGTTAGGGGTAACACAGTTCACACAATTCACGATTTGTTTCATATTGCGGTTTAAGGGTCATGGTTTTCGGTTCTGTACGGTTCTTGTTTTATTTTGTTATTTATTTAAAAAAAAAAAATAACTCACTTTCAATACAAACATAAAGGCGCCAGCCCAGTAAAAATCTGTAATATTTGATTTTTTTATCTCGCAAAATGTCATAAGTCTATGCAGGTTGTTTTCAGCCATGACACACATGCAGGAGGACGGAGCAGATACACAGTCTGTACTGAAAATGTTCCGTGCACATATTTTCAGGGCATGAGGCTACAATGCACATGCTGGGAACCATAGAGACCGTGCAGTGCACATACGTCCAGAACCGTGACAAGCGAACCAAACTTTTTTTTTCATAAGCCGTGCCACATGTGATACATTAGTCTAGCCTGACCTGATCCTGACCTGAGCCTGACCTGAGCCTCACCTGATCCTGACCTGATCCTGACCTGAGCCTCACCTGAGCCTGACCTGATCCTGACCTGATCCTGACCTGAGCCTCACCTGATCCTGACCTGATCCTGACCTGAGCCTGACCTGATCCTGACCTGATCCTGACCTGATCCTGACCGGAGCCTGACCTGATCCTTACCTGATCCTGACCTGATCCTGACCTGAGCCTGACCTGATCCTGACCTGATCCTGACCTGAGCCTGACCTGATCCTGACCTGAGCCTCACCTGAGCCTGACCTGATCCTGACCAGAGTCTGACCTGATCCTGACCGGAGCCTGACCTGATCCTGACCTGAGCCTGACCTGATCCTGACCAGAGCCTGACCTGATCCTGACCGGAGCCTGACCTGATCCTGACCGGAGCCTGACCTGAGCCTGACCTGACCGGAGCCTGACCTGAGCCTGCCTGTAGTCCTGCACCATGGCCAGGTCTTCGGCCAGGTTCTTCAGGCCCAGCTGGAGCTCCGGGTCCTCAGAGCGGGACAGGTCGAGCAGCTGTCCCACCAGAGCGTCCCCTTTGTCCCTCAGACCTGCTGTCTTCCTGGTGTAGGCAGCCAGTACAGAGCACAGCTGTCCCAGGAGCTTCTCTGTGTGAGACACTGTCTGCTCCATGGTCCTCACCTGCATGTCCCTGAGCAGAGGGGCGGGGACAAAGCCCGGAACAGTGTGTTAAAGAGGGGCTATTTGACTAGTATTAACTGTTAACACAACTTATTTAGACCACCATGTTACCTTGTATGGTTTTAAAAATGCTATATTAGCCAAAAACAACAAATTCATTTTTGACACTCTAAGTCTTCCCTCTCTTTGCACTAACTCACTCCCCCTTCAGAGCACCACCACAACACAATCACTGAGCACCCTGCTAATAAAACTACAGCACCTCACATCAGGTTTGTGAAGTTGCTGTGTAGTTTTGAATCATATTTTTGTATTTTTATGGAAAATGTGACGTGGAATTGTAGGTGAAACATTGGACAGAATCTTAGAGCTAACCGTAAGGAGGGTTTGAATTAAATTACTCAAGCACACATGGATGTTTTTGATGAGGGAACAATGTTCTAACATGGGAGAAGGCTAAACAAGAAATCATATTTTTTATGTATTGTATGTATATTATGTTTTATATTATGTTAAGCTTTTGATTTAAAATTGTATAAACGTGCCAGCCCTAGGGGAAAGTTAGGCGGTAGCAAGTGGCACACAGCTAAGGTTAGACTGTGTAGACTAAAGGTTTGTGTTGCTGTGGCTAGACGGAGAGGAGACAGTCTGGATACAGCTTGTTTGATTCTGACAATCAATGAATTATACACTTCGGTTCAATTCAATTGGCTCATTCTCTCAAAAATCATAAAATTAATAGATGTCCATAAATTAACCCTGTAAAGCCCACACCATTAAATAATTGGCAGAAAATTCCAATTCTTTGAACTTGGAGCCTTTATTGGTCCCTCTAAACAAACAAACAAAAAAAATTTCAAATATCATTTTCCATATATGAGTTTCAATTTGTATCATATTTGATACATCAGGTCACAATGGTCAAAGATATTTTTTTCCAGAACAAACAAAAACACAATAAAACACAAACAAATCCAACAAATTTGTAATTCCAAACATTAAAATGCTACCATAATGGAGTAATGAGCAATTCACCAGTGGGTGAAAGTCTGGGAAACATAACATTTCAGTTATTTTTACTCATTCTGCGGTTCACAACCTTTTTATTTTGCATGGTGGTAGGCCTGAAAAGAGTTTCTGTCCTTGTTCAGGCAAAGATGCACTCTCTGACTCTGCATTTCTGACAGTGCACATGGGTAAAGTAGCCTGTCCAGTGCTTGCATCTCTGTCGGGTTTCCCATGTTTCATATATGTATGTAAATATATATGTATATATACATAAATATGTACATATATGTAAATATGTATATATACATAAATACATGTATGGTTTACATGTATGGTTTAGTGTTGTGTCCTTTGGTTTTGTTGTGTCCTCTTCTCGGAATTCTGGGCGTTCTTCATCATCATCATCATCATCATCACTACTGGGTTTTCCTCTTACTCATCACTGCTTTTGGGGTTTTCCCCAATCTTTGCAGTAGGAGTCCATTCCTCGTCCTCCTCATCATCTTTCCCTAGCTGCTCCATGTCACTTGAATTCCCATCCCTTTTCAGAGCATCTTCAACAATGTATTTTTTTCCCCATCTAAAAACACACATGCACACAAAAACAGATTGTGATTTTATTTGAATTGGTCAGTTTTTAGTGAAAAGCAGTAAGCAAGGAAGTTACAAAGAATCGTATCATGGCAACACCGAACTAGTCATCAGTAATCATGATACAGCAAGTGACATACCGAGTTTTTAACTCTAAATGTACTAAATGATGAAATTTAATAATACAAAGACTATATGTTGCTGGATGTTATATTTTATGCATGAAATACAATAAAATGACAATTGACTGATTTAGAATTACATGACCTCTTATACCTGCTGTATCAAATTTGATACGCTATTTTCAACACGGTTTTACTAAAACATAAATTATGGAATTTTAAGTATTTTCACATTGCATCAACCCAGTTACTGTTCCTATTGAAGTTTCAGTAAAAAAAATGATGTTTTTCTTACCTTAACATTTTCAAACTTGGCAAAGTTCTTCTTTAAAAACCACATGTGTCCAATTTCTGATTTATGGCAATCTTGTATTGTCACTGGAAAGCCCTCTAATCAGTGAATCACACCTCCTGTTGGATTATCTGTGCACTGCATGTATCTGATTGTATACATCAGGTTTTTCAGGGAAAAAAATGTCACACTGCTCGTGTGGAGGGCTGAAAAACTCATGTATCAAATATGATACGTTTGGCGTTATAGGGTTAATAAACAAATACTTAACAAAATACTTAACAAAATATTTTTGAATCATACCTGTGATAGATGGAGAAGACAGTTAGTCCTCACAGTAGTGACCATCTACTGGTCAGAGTGGGAACTGGACATTAGAAATAATATTTAAAAAAAAATAGAGGGGGTGTTTGTTTCCATGCAAAACTTTATATATTATTTTATGTTAACTATATGTATTTATTTGTACTTATTTTTATACGCCCGTTGTGTAAGATGGTATGGCGCTGTCCATCCGTCCGTCTGTCCGTCTGTGGACACTTCAAAGCTTTGAAGTCTTTGAAGCTTTGAGAACAACCCACATTCTCTGCTTCTTTGAGCTTTGACACATTAAAGCTTTGTAGTGTCTTTAAGTTCTGTTGCTGCAATCTGATTGGTGGAATTCCGATTCTAGAATTCTATATCCTCCTGAGAACCAAGAAAAAAAAGTGTCCTACAATTTCTGTTTTTGTGTGGTTTTCTATCTATTTGGGCCTGAAAAAACATCTCACAATTTAAATTTTTTAAACAATATTTTTTATTTTAATTTCACAGCATGTCCACTGTAGAGTACAACAGGACGATATTTATGTGAAAATAGTAGTGAATTTAGAAAATGAGAAAAAAAGAGCAGATTATATCTTTAGAGTGATATTCTCTCAAGAACAAATTAAATTTGAACAAAAACAATCAAATTCTGTAACACTCTTCTGTTAGCTGTTGCTGGCAAGGACAAAATGTTTGTAATAATACATTACAGTGTAATGTAAAACATGTATTCAGTTCAACAGTGAACTATAAGACATAGAACATAAGTAGTTCTGCTTTTCTTCTGGATATTTTAGCTGTGGTAATCCTTGAAGCATGTTTTCTTTTGGTTAGGCAGAGGAACATCTTGCATTTGGTGCACCTGATGTATGTCTTACCATTGCAACCCTTGTTCCTGCATCTTTCTGCATGTTTGATATCCAACATCTCTGGCATGTGTCTGGCTCCTAGCCTGCGTACAGATGGCTCTGGTTGTGTGATCCTTGTTTTGGTTGGTGGCTGATACTCTTCCTCACTGTCTTCACTGCTGTCATCAAATGAAGGACTATCCAGCAGCTCTTCAGCCAGGTGCAATTTGAAGTCCTGGTACTGCTGTGTGTTCTTAGCTGATCGATTCAGTGCTTTGCTGTGAGACTTGTACTGGATCCAAGCGTTTGTGATGGCAACATCAAAGAAATGTGTCATCACACGTGATGTCCACTTCTTGGTCCTGGTTGACATGCAGTAGAAGCTCAGCATTCGATCACAGAGGTCTACGCCACCCATGTTGTTATTATATTCCCTGATTACTGCTGGCCGTCTCACCTGGACATGACCCTTGTCTTTGTTGGACCATCTGCTGCAGATATCCTCTGGATCTTTACCATAGACAGTGGAGGCCATCAGATCTGGTTTATTATCAAACCATTTTGTCACTGCCAGCTCAGGTCCCCTCTGGACCAATGTCACTGAAGCCCCTCTCCCTTCTTTTCTCAGCTGCTTATCTTCTGGCAGCTGGCATTGCTTTGGAAGCCTGTTCTTCATAATGGTTCCAGTTGCTGGAAGACCCTTTGAGAGCAAAGTGTCCATGAGATTGATCGTTGTGAAATATCGATCAAAGAACACATAAGTTCCTGCAGGAACTGACTCGACCATTCGCAACACCGCTGCAGCTCCAACTCCCAGTCCTTGGCCCAAAAGGTGTTCTCCTGCCCTGATAGACCTCGAAAATCCAGGACTAGACCGTTTGTCGAGGCAAGCACAAAACCTTTAGGCCAGTAGGGTTTGGCTTTCCTGGCACATACTGCCTAACTGGGCAGCAGCCCGTGAATGGGATGATTTGCTCGTCCAACGCACACCTTGTCACTCCTTGGAAGGCTGGAGACAACCTTGCCTCACACGGTCAAGCAATGGTCTGACTCTCCAAAGAATGTCCGACTCCTTTGCCTCTTCAGTTATCTCCTCAGCTTGTAGAACCTATCCCTTGTCATTTTCCTGCTAATAACTGGCACTTTAATCTTTTAGCCCAAAACATTTTGACATTTTTGGACTCCAGTATTCACGGATTTTAGGTCGTCTTGATAGGCAGCAAGCCCAGGTAGCACAGGTGTGTGAATCTGTTATGATAGATGATAAAAAAACAAAACAAAAATCAAGTTAATAAAAGGAGTAACAGTTATTTTTCACATCAATTTGGATTAATGCAGTAATTTCAGGATCATGGATGTGCTATGACTCCTATTGACCAACAAATTTTATAAGCATATTTTTAGGTAACTTGCATATATTTAACAGCATTTACACTTAGTACAAATACTACAATCATCTGGCATGATCATAAAATATATTAGCCTGAAACTAAATAAAACATACAAGTTAGTCCTGGCCCACAGAGCACAACGACTTTGCTGTTCTCTCTGCCTCTGACTCTGTCTCATCTGATTCTCCTGCATCTTCTTCCTCTCCTTCATCATCATCATCTTCACCTATCACAGGCTGATACTCATCCTTCTCATCCTTTTCCTCATCTGAAAGCTCCAAATCTGAATCTCCCTCTACTATCCGGTATAGAATCCTCTCTGCTTCACTTTCACCTACAACAATGTGCAGTCATTAAATACATTAAAATGGTCCTGGTGTCCACTACAGTTGACATTCATTAAATGCCTGTTATTTCAAAACAGAAATAATGAAACTGTTTACAGATGTAAAAATATTGTTCTTAACATGTTTATGAACAAGAAAATATATAATTATCATGGTAAAAATAGCAATAAATAAAGAATATTTGACATACCTCTCCTCTTTCCATAAAATGTGGTTGTTGGTATGGCAGCCATCTTGATAGAGGAAAACAGTAAAGTTCCCAGCATGCAAACCCATCACATGACACATCACTGGAAAGCCCAGGATGTCCCCTACAGAATACTGTAGGACTTGGGAGTGTTACTCCAAATACTTAAGAAAAATACAGCTGAACAAAATGTCCATTGTAAAGGACACAAATGAATGGGCCGGGTCTCAGGAGGATATACAATAATTCAAAGTACGGGCGTATTTTGCCCTGCTGGAGGAGCTCTTGTATTATCTATTTTGTTGTGTTTTGAGTGTATTTACATATTATTTCATTGTCTATTACCAAGTATTTGTTGATTTTTTTTATGGACATCTATTAATATTATGATTTTTAGAGAATGAGCCAATTAAATTGAAGTGAATTGTACCTGAATGACTGTCAGAATTAAACAAGCTGTGTCCAGACTGTCTCCTCTCCGTCCAACCACAGCAACACAAACCTTTAGTCTACACAGCCTAACCTTAGCTGTGTGCCACTTGCTACCGCCTAAATTTCCCCTAGGGCTGGCACCGGTAACACATTTAAAATTGTATAAAATTGACTTACCATTTTTCCTAGCTAAACTAGGTAATGTTCAAATTAAATATCATTTTGCTGGTAATAGTTAAATATGCTGATTTATGCTTAATCACAAAAAAACACGAGATGATGGCCAAAATTGTATAATATAATCTGGTATTTTGGTTCCAAGAACTTTAAACCTGAAAGTCCTCTCTCTGATCTGTACGGTCACTCTCTAAACCAATCATGAGTCAGTGTTAGTGCAGGGAGGGAATTCTGGAGGTTCTGAGCTTTACGTGAGGCCTGTCCATAAACTGAGAATGAGACACACTTGGACGTGTCTCTGTCTGCAGGTGAAGGCTCTGGAGACACAGGTTCAGTTGTGATTCTAGTATTTTTTTAAGTAAGTAAGAGCTCAGGATAATCTGTATACAGTTCCTTCTTAATCTCCTCACTGACCTAAAGAAGTGTTAAAACATATACAAATATACAGTTACGACTACATTTACATACTACTTCTCCATGAAACTACTCCTAATGCTGCCCCTGCCACTACTGAAAAAACCCACACTGTCATTTCATAATGTCATCTGAACATCTGTTATGCATGAAATGATAAACGCACAAACGTACAAACTAAAAATGTCAACTCTTCTGATGCAATAATAAAGTCTTTTACCTGGAGAAGAGCCCTGTCATGGCCGCCGTCCTCTCTGTCTGTTTGTGCTCCTCACCTGCACCAGGTAACACTGCCTGTTTCTATGGAGACAGACACAACGCAGCCTACAGAGCAGTTGTAATGCTGGACAAACGCCACATGAGGGCGCCACAACTCCACAGTCCACTGCTAATGACGCGGGCGTGTGATAGAGTTAGAATGACTTGACTTGACATGGTGATTTTTTATCACTTATAATTGTCATATAATTAAAAGAATAAATGTATTAGAACCTCATAAAAACTAACCTGCGTTTGGCTGTTTGCTACAGGCTACGCTGTAAGAGTAAAATTACTGAGGCTGCTTCAGTGATGGAGAAGAAGACTTTGTAAATGTATTTAGAACATAATACTGAATACCTGCATTAACATGTATTATGTAGAACTTCTGATACATGGTCCAATACTGATACATCAGAGTACTGTATTCTGAAAACATGGAATACTTTTACATGGTGGCTGAGTGGCAACACTCAGGCCTCACAGCAAGAAGGTTCGATCCCTGGGTCGCCCGGGCCTTTCTGTGTGGAGTTTGCATGTTCTCCCCGTGTCTGGATGGGTTTCCTCTGGGTACTCCGGTTTCCCCCATCAACTCAAAACATGCAGCACCTGAACTAACATCAAGGACCATGTTGTCCACCCTCCTGTGGGCTCACCACCTGCAGAGGGGTTCATAGGGGGGGTCAGGTGCTATGAGGATTGGGCAGCACGCTGCCCCCGCGACCCAGCTGGAATAAGCGGGAGAAGATGGATGGATAGAATACTTTTACGCCGAGTTACATTAAAGACAGTTTTATATTTGTTCCACCTTTTGTTCGGTGTGTTTTATATGACTCTATTTTCTGATCTGTCCTAATGTAGTTTCCTCATCACAAACAGACCTTTAGTTGTGTTTTGTTTCATTCACACATTTTTAACACACAAACTGCATGTTTAACATGAGTTTTTCTCTCAAACAGAAAACACTCTGTTCCACCTTGTGATGTCATGTAGTGATACAGGAAGTGCTCCAATGTTTGTTTGTTTTTTACCACCTTCACCAGAATCATTTGGACCATTTCAGATGTGGAATTGCCAGTCTCTACATCAATTCAATTCAATTTCAGTTCAATTCAATTTATTTTGTAGCGCCCAAAATCACAACAACAGTTGCCTCTAAGGGCGTTCCAAGATTTGGATGAGTAAAACATACACACAGACATATCAAAACAGGAATAAACAACATTCATGTAAAGCAGCAAATGAAACATGGTCCAGTCATCCCCTGTCCTTAGACCCTCCTTCTCAGCAAGGAAAAACTCCAAAAAATCCATCACAGGTGGAGCAGAGCATTTTGAGCCCTGGAGATGCAGACAAACAGAGAATAAAGGGTTACTCAAACACGTGAATGAAACACAACTCCAGGTGAGTTTTTGAGGAGGGAGCAGAATTTAAACATGTCTTAAAGCTCACAAGAGTCGTGTCAAATTGTGTGATCAAGTACAATAATGTATCCCCTTGATTTTAGCAAAGGAACTGGATTCTGAATATCACCAAATGAAAAAACACGATACAGTTACTCAACATATAAAGGTTTAAAACAAATAATGTTTCTAAAGCACCTTCACAAAGGGACAAAGGTGACACTGGCTTGAGAAACAAAAAATGTAACTTTAAAACACCAGTGATCACCAATCATGTTACACAGTTACTAAAGCTACAGTGTGTAACTTTATGGAGGGAGCACATCACCTGCATCATTCCATAGAAATAGAAAAGTTAAAACTATACATTGGTACATTCCCTGTAGTGATAAGTTTAATGCTCTACTGTGGAATATTATAACCAAGTGAGCAACATTTCCTCCTCCCCAAATAAGAGTCAGGTTTGTGGAGATGCAAGCCCTCTCACTGTGAGGACTATCCTTTTCTGTGTGTTTTAGTGCCACACTTTTATTTGAGTCTGTGATTTGACTAAAAAAGTGACCTACTGTGGCTTTAACATCCTAGTGTGGGATGTGCCCCCCTGTAAGAAAGGAGGAGCCTGGTGTTTGTGCCGTCGCAATACTTCATAAATAATAGAGAAGAAAATCAGGCTCATGTTTTGTAGAGCACCTGTGGCTCCATCTGCTCCTTTGGAACCTCCTCAAACCATCAGAGCAGGAGCTGAGTCATGATCTGATACTGGGGAACAATACAAGGAGGATGTAAAGAGCACATGTTCAGGAGCCTGTGATCAGACCCAGCATTTGTGCTCCTGTTTAGATGTTTGATTTTCACCTAAAAGGTGAGCGGGACTAACTGAAAAACTGCTGGCTCATGCTAATCAGCTTGTGCCTGGAATGTTATTTGAGAGACTTGTTTAACAGCACAAATCAGTGTGAAAACAAAGCTTGATAAAGGTCTTGATAGTAAAAAGTACGTTATGGTGTACACAGGTGTATCTGTTAGCCTGACAGAGCATAGTACACCTGCCTTTATATCTGCAAACGCTCAGAGGCTCCGAGGCTGCACACAGCTCACAGGAGCAGGTCACAGGTCACAGGTCACAGGAGCAGGTCACAGGTCACAGGAGCAGGTCCCAGGAGCAGGTCACAGGTCACAGGAGCAGGTCACAGGAGCAGGTCACAGGTCACAGGAGCAGGTCACAGGTCACAGGTCACAGGAGCAGGTCACAAGTCACAGGAGCAGGTCACAGGTCACAGGTCACAGGAGCAGGTCACAGGTCACAGGTCACAGGAGCAGCTCACAGGAGCAGGTCACAGGTCACAGGAGCAGGTCACAGGAGCAGGTCACAGAAGCAGGTCACAGGAGCAGGTCACAGGTCACAGGAGCAGGTCACAGGAGCAGGTCACAGGTCACAGGAGCAGGTCACAGGTCACAGGAGCAGGTCACAGGTCACAGGTCACAGGAGCAGGTCACAGATCACAGGTCACAAGTCACAGGTCACAGGAGCAGGTCAGAGGTCACAGGTCACAAGTCACAGCTCACAGGAGCAGGTCACAGGAGCAGGTCACAGGTCACAGGAGCAGGTCAGAGGTCACAGGTCACAAGTCACAGCTCACAGGAGCAGGTCACAGGTCACAGGTCACAAGTCACAGGTCACAGGAGCAGGTCACAGGTCACAGGAGCAGGTCAGAGGTCACAGGTCACAGGAGCAGGTGGACACAAGGGAGCGACTAACAGGAAACTAACACAAGGACTATCACTATTTTAACTGTCACAAGCAGCTCAGGGTTCTGAAATGTCACCAGAGTTTCTGAGGAGTCTGAAACAGTGGGCTGTACCAGGGTAAATGTTGAAGACAAAACTTGAAAAAACTTCTGACCGCTAAGGACCAGTGGAACACTGAGTTAAAGACATATCACAGGGCAGAAGTATTTTCACCCTCAATTATAACTAAGTTCTAAAGTTCCAAATAAGATTGCTTTGTTCAAAACTGCTGCAGGTTAAAATCACCAAATGATGATAAAATATCAAATATGAAATCATTTTAGTGTGTGAGGCTGGAGCAGGCATGGGCAAACTACGGCCCGGGGGCCACATGCGGCCCGTTAAACATTTTAATGCGGCCCGCCGAACTTGAAAAAATTAAATTAATAAACCTTGTTAATGTCGAAATCATCGAAAATGCGAAGCTTCCTTGGAGTAAGCTTGTCAACGTCACCACAGATGGATCTCCGAATTTAACGGGGAAAAACGTTGGCCTGCTGAAGAGAATCCAGAATAAAGTGAAAGATGAAAATCCTGACCAGGATGTCATTTTCCTTCACTGCATCATCCACCAGGAATCTCTATGTAAATCGGTATTACAGCTGAATCATGTTGTGAATCCTGTCGTGAAACTCGTCAACTTCATAGGCGCAAGGGGACTTCAGCACCGTCAGTTTATTGCGTTCCTGGAGGAAACTGATGCGGATCACCAGGACCTGCTTTATCACTCCCGTGTCCGCTGGTTGAGTTTGGGCAAAGTGTTTAAACGCGTGTAGGAGCTCAAAGAGGAGATTGGCGTGTTTTTGGAGCGACTGGGGAAGGCTGATGAATTTCCTGAGCTGAGCAACAAGAGCTGGATTTGTGACTTTGCGTTTGCTACAGACGTATTTTCACACTTGAACGAGCTCAACACGAAACTGCAGGGGAAGGATCAGTTTGTGCATGACATGTACACAAACGTGAAAGCCTTCAAATCCAAGCTGGCTTTATTCTCCAGGCAAATTTTGAACAAGTCATTTACTCATTTTCCTACACTAGCCACGCTAAGAGAGGCCAAAGCAAAAGTGAAGAAATATAGTGAGTCACTGGATGCACTGCATGGAGAATTCTGCCGTCGGTTCTCTGATTTTGACAAAATTGACAAGTCACTTCAGTTGGTGGCCTGTCCTCTGTCACAAGACCCAGAAACAGCTCCTGAGGAGCTACAGCTCGAACTGATCGACCTTCAGTGTGACCCTGTCTTAAAAGAGAAGTTCAACTCTCTGAAACTAAATGACTTCTATGCTTCACTCAATGAAGCAGCGTTTCCAAGGCTCCGGCGGACAGCGCAGAAGATGCTGACGTTGTTCGGCTCGACTTACGTGTGTGAACAGACCTTCAGTATCATGAACATCAACAA
Source organism: Odontamblyopus lacepedii (assembly GCA_034769755.1). NCBI lineage: Eukaryota > Metazoa > Chordata > Actinopteri > Gobiiformes > Gobiidae > Odontamblyopus > Odontamblyopus lacepedii. The sequence continues at coordinate 5,687,626 of CM068361.1, read as the reverse complement.
AGCCAGCCATAGATCCAAGTTAACAGACCAACACCTCAGATCCATTCTGAGAATCGCCACAACAAAATTAACTCCAGACTTTGATGCGCTGGCTAAAAAAGGAGACCAACAACACTGTTCCCATTGAAATTGAATGTGTCTCCGTAATGCGCACGTTCTCAAAATAAACAGTGCGCGCAGATCAAATATAACGGCACTCCACAGACTGACTTGCTGCCACTGTTTCGTCCTTGCACTGGTCGTTGTTGACTTTTGGCTCTGGAGAAACAAATTGAATAGAAGGAGCAGGACAAGTATCTGCATCTCCTACCGTTTTTGATTTTAAAAAAAGACAGTCAGGAGGAGAGTGATGGTGATATCCTGAAGGATAACAGAACTTTCAGTGCTTTAAAATAGAAATGGTTAGTAATAAAAAAGACACATTTTATTCATTTGATTTTCAGTGTTTTAAGACTTATTCCAAAGTCAGATATTTTGTTGTAATGCTTTTCTTCATTTTCATTCGAAATTAAAGCACATGTTTTCTCCATTTCCCAAGATGTGTATTTTTTCTCCAATGGGGTGGGGTACCAAAGCACTCCATCCATCTGCTCCTGGTGCGGCCCTTCCATCAAATTTTAGAACCCTTTGCGGCCCTCGAGCCAAAAAGTTTGCCCACCCCTGGGCTGGAGTCTAACCTTGTGACATGATGTGACCTCTTCACTCAGGCTCAGCTTCAACAAAGACCAAACACAAAGCCTCAGTATATACATTCAAAGTTTATTGTTACTGTTGTTGAATATAGTCCATAATTCCATATGCGATAAAAACACTGGCTCAAAAACAGACAAAGAACAGGAGGCTCACAGCAATGACACAGACTAGAGTGCCATCTACAGGCCCAAGTCAGCATGTGTACAGTGTGAGAAGTGCAAAGACTTTCCAAGAGTACAAAATGTCAGACAATACTTTTTACCTAAATAAATTATTATATAGTATTTTCCACAATCAAAATATGTGATTGAAATGTCTCAAAAACAGCTGTTGGCAAATCATTGACCAACTTTTTTGTATTTATTAAAGGTGCACTGTGTAACTTTTCTGTTTGTCTCCATGGAGACGTTACTTGCTTTGCCTGGAATATTCCATAGTATGGCATTCTCCTTGTAAGGTTTAATCTGTGGGAAGAAGTGCATTTATCAAAGTATAGTTTTGTAGTTGATGTTTAAACCACTAACAGGGAACATCATTATCATTTTACCTTTTACCATTTTTACCTTTTGAAAATGTTATAGTCACTGAAAACAGCATATTGACATGTTTTACAAGTTTCACTTTTGTTCTCAACACTCTGAGTTGTTTTTTTGACACTGCTCCTGGTTCGGACGGTCTACAAAAGCACTCGCTCTGAGAGCCCTGCTCGGACCTGTGTGAACATGACACACACACTGTGATTCTCATTAAACAGCCGCTCAGAGCGCTTCACACAGGAGCTCTCTGGAATGGGGTGAATCCAGTGTGAATGTGGCTGACTCCAAGTTGTTTTACACAGTCCACAGTGACAGGAAAAGTGTTTAAAATTGGGTATAAAAGCACTCGGGTCATGTATTTATAAGAATGGGCGCTGCAGGTGAGTCTGGGTCAGTCTGCAGGTGAGTCTGGGTCAGTCTGCAGGTGAGTCTGGGTCAGTCTGCACAGGTGAGTCTGGGTCAGTCTGCAGGTGAGTCTGGGTCAGTCTGCACAGGTGAGTCTGGGTCAGTCTGCAGGTGAGTCTGGGTCAGTCTGCACAGGTGAGTCTGGGTCAGTCTGCAGGTGAGTCTGGGTCAGTCTGCAGGTGAGTCTGGGTCAGTCTGCAGGTGAGTCTGGGTCAGTCTGCACAGGTGAGTCTGGGTCAGTCTGCAGGTGAGTCTGGGTCAGTCTGCACAGGTGAGTCTGGGTCAGTCTGCAGGTGAGTCTGGGTCAGTCTGCACAGGTGAGTCTGGGTCAGTCTGCAGGTGAGTCTGGGTCAGTCTGCAGGTGAGTCTGGGTCAGTCTGCAGGTGAGTCTGGGTCAGTCTGCACAGGTGAGTCTGGGTCTGTCTGCACAGGTGAGTCTGGGTCAGTCTGCACAGGTGAGTCTGGGTCTGTCTGCACAGGTGAGCCTGGGTCTGTGCAGGTGAGTTTAGGTGTGTCTGCAGGTGAGTTTAGGTGTGTCTGCAGGTGAGTTTAGGTGTGTCTGCACAGGTGATACGTATTGAAGCTCTGTTCACTTGAAGTGTGTTGTCATAGAAATAAGATCGGCGATCAGCTGATGGAAGTAAAGGAAACAGAACTAAATCTAGTGCCACTGGGGCCAGTCAGAGAGCATACTAACGTGTGAAAACCAGTCTCTCTCCCTTTTGCCCCTCGCATTAAGTTACTCCCCCTTCAGGGCGCTATAACAACACAAGCAGTCTACTACTGCACTGCATCAGGTTTGCCTACTTGCTGTGTACAGATTTGTATCATATTTTTGTGTATTTATGGAGAATGTGGGAGCATGGGTAATGTAGGCTTGTGGACAGAGCCTTGTACAGAATCTTACTGCTAACATAAAGAGGGTTCAAATGAATTACTCAATTCACACTTAAACCTCTTCAGGCATGTTTCTGATGGAACAGCATTCTGATAAGGTAGAAAGCTTTAAAATGTTTGATTTAGCTTAATACTGCTCTTTGAAAAAACAACAAAATGTGCCATGAAGTGGAACATTCCAGGCAAAAGAAAACCATCTTCATGTAATAGGCAGGTAGAGGACACCCTACCAGAAAAGCTACACTATGCACCTTTAATATTATTTTAATTTAATATAATTCTAAAATCCAAAATAATTAATAGGCAACTTTGAAAGAGCAGTTTCCTTCACTGAAGAGAAATGTGAAGTAAACCGTTCCCCTGACCTGTTAAACAGCCGTATTAGAAGAACATACAGAAACATTGCACAAACTAAATACATTCATAACTGCATTTACATAGAAATTCTATTATCTAAAGAGATTGCTCATTGCAATAGTCAAGTCATTGGTAAATATACTACTTTAAATAGAATTGTCTCTAATAAATAAGTTCTTTTAAACTCCATAGCAGCACATGACTGAAGAAAATTGGAAATGGCCATGACATAGTTACTGTTGCATTTTTTCATCAGTATTTATGGCTCATATTTTCAGATACAGAAAAATATATGTACATGTTTATGTGCGTCACACACTGAAGCAGAGACTAACACTGAGCAGAGACTCTCCACACACACTCAACAGCTCGGCTAAAGAACAGTGGCATTAGACACACTGGACTGCATGTAAACTCAAGCCCTCTTTTGGTCCACGGTGGTCAAGAAAGAAATACACCTCTCCATAAACAAATAGAAATGTTTGAAATAAAAAACACATCACAGTCCATATAGACTTAGTCTTCCTCCCCCTAAAGCCTGCTTGTTTGTGTGCTCAGTTCTATTGCTATTGACACGTGCTTGAACACAGAAGCACAGACAGATCAGAAGAGTTTTTCATGACATATATGTGCCTGGTCTCATGCTGTGGTTACATCATATTTGGATCATTTAGTATCATCAGAATATGTATTTAAAATGACCTTAGAATATTTATAATAAAATACTATATAATAATAGAGTTACTACTAAAATAGTAAATGTAACACACTAAACAAACTACGCTCTAGAACAGAATCTAGACAAAGTGAAACATTCACATTTCTTTGTATACAAAATGCATTGGCACATTTTAGACCACCTGTTGTGCAGCTTGTCCCTGTAGGCCCATGCGTACTGTACATAAGTGTGGTACTTTCATGTATATTGTGTACTTGTTATGTAGTGTTTATGTAACTGTGCATGAAGTGCAGTACCTTCAGATCTTGTACTTGTACTTGTACATAAGAGATGTACCTTAATGTGTTGTGTGTACTTGTACATATGAGCAGTATTTTCATGTATCCTGTGCACATGTACATAAGCGCAGTATGTTGATGTGTAGTGTTTATTGTACTTGTACATAAGTGCAGTACTTTCATGTGTGTTGTGTACATGTAATAATAATAATAATAATAATAATAATAATAATAATAATAATAATAATAATAATGCATCAGTTTTATATAGCGCTTTTCTGGACACTCAAAGACGCTTTACAGATGTAGTGCTGTAGTGTGTAACTGTACATAAATGCAGTCACTTCATGTAATGTGTACTGTACATATGCACAGTACTTTGATGTGTAGTGTGTATTTGTACTTGTACATATGTGCAGTAACTTCATGTGTTGTGTGTCCTTGTACATAAAGCGCAGTACTTTCCTGTGTGATGTGTACTTGTATATAAGCGCAGTACTTTGCTGTGTGGCGTGTACTTGTACATAAAGTGCAGTACTTTCCAGTGTGATGTGTACTTGTGCACAAAGTGCAGTACTTTCCTGTGTGATGTGTACTTGTACATAAAGCGCAGTACTTTCCTGTGTGATGTGTACTTATACATAAAGCGCAGTACTTTCCTGTGTGATGTGTACTTGTATATAAGCGCAGTACTTTCCTGTATGATGTGTACTTGTGCACAAAGTGCAGTACTTTCCTGTGTGATGTGTACTTGTACATAAAGCGCAGTACTTTCCTGTGTGGTGTGTACTTGTACATAAAGCGCAGTACTTTCCTGTGTGGTGTGTACTTGTACATAAAGCGCAGTACTTTCCTGTATGATGTGTACTTGTGCACAAAGTGCAGTACTTTCCTGTGTGATGTGTACTTGTACATAAAGCGCAGTACTTTCCTGTGTGATGTGTACTTATACATAAAGCGCAGTACTTTCCTGTGTGATGTGTACTTGTATATAAGCGCAGTACTTTCCTGTATGATGTGTACTTGTGCACAAAGTGCAGTACTTTCCTGTGTGATGTGTACTTGTACATAAAGCGCAGTACTTTCCTGTGTGGTGTGTACTTGTACATAAAGCGCAGTACTTTCCTGTGTGGTGTGTACTTGTACATAAAGCGCAGTACTTTCCTGTGTGGTGTGTACTTGTACATAAAGCGCAGTACTTTCCTGTGTGGTGTGTACTTGTACATAAAGCGCAGTACTTTCCTGTGTGGTGTGTACTTGTACATAAAGCGCAGTACTTTCCTGTGTGGTGTGTACTTGTACATAAAGCGCAGTACTTTCCTGTGTGGTGTGTACTTGTAGTACTTGTACATGATGTAGGCGTGGGTAGGACTGTGGTCACAGGTTGAATGGAGAAAGCATCACAAAGGCAGAGTCACTCACAATAAGAAACTGCAGCGACAACATAGAAACCCCATAGAGATGTGTCATGTCACACGGAGTGCTGTAGGGGGCGACAGTGTGCTAGTCTTTGTTGAACTCTCCGGCCTCCCAGCGCAGGGCCATGGCACTCTTACGGCGCACCCCAGTGTATGCCTCTGGGAACTGCAACAGACACAACAGCAGAAAACAAACCGCTGTCAGGACTCAAAGGACAAAAGGTCTATAAATGATTTTCCCCCATGTATTTTAGTAGTGTGTCTGGTATAAGCAGCTCTTAAGATCAGAATAAGTCTGCTGTGTACTGTTGGCATCTAATTATAAAGTATATATAATTATTATTGTCTGATAATCAGGAAGAGTGTGTTAGCATGCTACATGTGCAGAACTCCACACTCCACACAAGAGTTGTAAACAGCGCTTATAAACTAGGTGCAAACAAAATGAAAATATTTTTTTTAAACAGTAAAAATCAGGTACAGTGCCTTTAAAGAAGACTACATTGTAGCCTTGCTATTTTGTTTTCTTTAATTTAAATATAGAAGCATTCTTATTGCGTGGTTTGTAAAAGTCTCTTACTCTGTGGTCACAGGACAGGACGGAGCGGTCCATCTTGTATGGCGTTTTCATGGGAGACGAGGGGGATGACTTACACTTGACAGGCTCTGTCAGGAGACACAGGAGACACAGGTCATGAGACCAATGCAAGTGTGAGGACTTGTGCTACTGTCCAAGAACAATAAAATACATTCATTAATGGACAGTAGAGGACAGTAACCACATCTAAATTATAAGGGCATTTTGACATTGTTCTTTTTTAATGAACAGGGGTCATAGTAACCTCTTAATGCCACAGTATGTAACATTTTATCTCCAAACATATTGGGTATTTTTGTAGTGTTTATTGCACTTATTTGGCCTGGAGGACAGCTTCTTCCTGCTTGTTTCCATAGAAGTTGGAAATGTTGTTTCTTTGGCTATAATATTCCACAGTATGGCACAAAACTGATCTCTGTGTTCCATAGTATGTATAAAACTTTCTGTTTCCATGGAATCATGCAGGTGAAGTGCCACCTCCAGAAAGTTACATACTGTACCTTTAATTAGAGGGTAAGTTTTGGAGTTTTAGGGTTATTATATTAATGAGCCTTGATTCTTAATGAGCTTTTTGTTAATTAAGAATTGGATTTAAATTGTACTATCTCTAAATCTTCTTCTTTTTCCCAGGACCCTGGGTTTTTTGGAGTTTTTCCTTGCTGAGAAGGAGGGTCTAAGGACAGGGGATGACTGGACCATGTTTCATTTGCTGCTTTACATGAATGTTGTTTATTCCTGTTTTCATATGTCTGTGTGTATGTTTTACTCATCCAAATCTTGGAACACCCTTAGAGGCTACTGTTGTTGCGATTTTGGGCGCTACAAAAATAAATTGAATTGAATTGAATTCATTATAGTGTTATTATAAAGTGTGAACATTATAATAAAAACAGTTATCAACCATAAACCAAATAATAAACTACGGACTGTTCAGTACATCCCACTCACAAACTACAGAAACACCATCAAACATACCTGAGATATCAAAAGACAGCGTGTCCTTGTGGTTGGATAAGAAGTCCTTGTCGTACAGCCCGGCCCTGTCCTCCCTCTCCTTCCTCAGTTCCTCCTCCCTCTGCTTGTACTGCTTGATCTCCTCATCCACCAGTGAGATGGTGCTTCTGGAGCGCAGCTTGAAGAAAGGGTTGTTCAGAAACATCTTCTCCTCTGGCTGCTCGCACACTTTGTTGAGGGAGTATTCAGAGGCACTGCGGATGATCAGGTTGGACGTCTCCAGGATGATGAGATTGGAGCTGGTATCTTCTGAACGCCACTCTGCAGAACAGGCCCCCAGATCTTTGCCCAGTCTCTGGCTGGACTCATTGGCAGGGTCCACTATGATGACATTGTGTGCCGAGACGTCATGTTGGAGTGGCTCTTTGGTTGGCGAGGATGTGATGATGAACGAGGGCGTCAGAGGAGTGCTGATAGACCTGGGGATACTTCTCGACGGAGCACAGTCTGTGGATTTACCCATCCGCGACAGACCTCGCTCTCTCCTGAAGCTCTCCTCACGTTCCATGGACAAACGGATCTCCTTCTCCACTGGTGTTTCCACATCTTCATATGGAGATCTGTAGCTGGAGTCGCCCAGGCCTGAATCTTCTGAGCAGGGGCTAAACTGAGTGCTTGGGTACTCTCCAAAAAGATTCAAATTCTCCAGATTGTGTCCTTTCTTGTTTGTTCGTTCGATGTTACGGACTGGTGTGTACATGAAGCTGTGGCTGCTGTGGAGAGGAGCTTGTTTGGTGTTTGGGATGTAGACCTTGTTCTTAGTTTGCTCCTCCATCTCGAGCCATTGTTTGCGAGCCAGCTGGAAGTCCACGTGCTCCGTACTCACGTTCTCGCTCTTGGTCTCCTGGATGACGCAGAAGTCTTTGGGAACTTTCTTGCTTGTTTCCATATTGTTGTTCAAGTTCTCATCATGTTCTCGAACAAGATTTACATTTTGATTGCTGTCTCTCCCGTTTTCACCATCATCTTCGGAGATTTTAGACAAGCTCTGAATGCCCAGCAGATTGTACTTGACTTCTTGAGAGGGCACCGGAATAGACACCACCTCCTCAGGTTGCTCCAGCACCTCCTCCATCTCTGGCACATCTAGACGGACTTCGATATTGCCTTGATCTTCTTCCACCAGGTCGTTAACCTCCACTTTCTTCACAAAGAGTTCTTGAGCACTCAACTGGAGACTATCCAAGTAGGAATCGTCGTCTTCTTTGTTTATGGAGGAGGAGAATATTGTCCTCCACTTTTCATCTGCATCGCTGTCCGATGAAGCTGCCCCAATCTCCAACCCCAAGCAGTCCTCCATGTCTTCTGGGCCCAGCTCATGACAGGAACCATTGGAGACATCTGACGCTACTTCCTCACGGATTCGCTGTTCCAGTTCAGACTCGTCTCTGCTGGGAGGGAACAAGACTTCACATTCATCCTGCTCTTCCCTCATGTAGTCTGGGACATCATCTGGATCTAACTCCTGTGCCTCAGGACCAGGGTACATGTCGTCTGGATATGCTTCAGGATCTGAGTCTAGGATTGTATCTGTGTAAAGGGTGGCTGCTTGGTATTGCTTTAGCTCTTGTTCGGAAAACTGCTCTGCGAGAATGTCTGGATCTGGGAACTCATCTTCCAGTGGTTCCAAAGTTGGATCTAGAATCAGTTCCATATCTGGTTCTGGAAACTGGTCCTCCATGTGATCTAGGTGTAATCCAGAGAGCTCTTGTTGCTCCTCTATGGGTTCCTCTACAGGTGGTTCTTCGAGTTCCACCTCCAGAACTTCCTCTGGCACTTGTTGTGGTGGTTCTTTCTTCTTATGAGCCTCATTCTCGTACACACTATCCGCACTGGACAAGGTGTCTGAAGAATTTGTGGACTCATTTCGATTTAGTCCGTCGTGGCCCTCCTCTGCTGTGGGGACGTTCTGATCCTGCATGCTCGCTTCTCCTGGAGTGTCAGGCGCTTGTATTTCAAATGGTGGTCTGAGTGGCAATAGGTCCTGTGATGACGCGTGCCCTGGGGAATCTGGTGAGTCATTCTTCAAATAAACCTGTTCAGCAAGTGCGCCTGATGCCCCGTCTCGTTCAAACGGACCAGACAGCGTTTCCTCCACCTCCAGTGCGGCAGTTGATTGTTCGCAGGTCTCCATGGCAACAGAAATTGAGTTGTGATTTTCACTTATGCTGCAACCTTGGTTCAGTTCTCCTCCATCTGACGCTGTGTCCACCAAGGCAGCCGTCTGGGGAGAGAACGAGAGCAATGATTGAGCATTGAAAGAAACAAATCAATAGTGCTTTATTGGTGAGCTTAGCAAAAACAAACATATGGATTTGAACCTTTTTGAAATATGAACAGGTGATTAAATGGTTATGACACAAATAAAAGATTAACTGTTAAGGCATCAGCATGTTATACACAATTCTGTACACTTTGTGAGTCCAGCTCCAGATTGCTGTTTTTAATCCTGCTTTGGATCTATGTAATTCCTATTTCTCTTATGTACTTATATACAAGTAGATCATTCTAACTACCTACATAATTTCTAGTTACTATAAACCATATAACCATATCAAACACATAATATGAACAAATATCAGACAAACTGATACTTTTGCAGTGGTCTGTATACCACTGCAAAAGTATCAGTTTGTCTGGTTTTACTACTTATAGGTTTGTGTTTGAGTACAATTTTTGTTTCATTCTATGAACTACTGACAACATTTCTCCCAAATTCCAAATAAAAATATTGTTATTTAGAGCATGTATTTGCAGAAAATGACAAATGGTCAAAATAACAAAAATATTAAATGTTTTCAGACTTCAAATAATGTGAAGAAAACAAAATCATATTCATTTTAAAACAACACAATACTAATGTTTGAACTGAGGAAGAGTTCAGAAATCAGTATTTGGTAGAATAATAATAATGATGAACACAGCAGTGTTTTTTTCTCCTTTTCCTCCTTAAATCAGATTTAGTTCAGGTGATCTCCTCATCAGTGCCTAATGAAGCAGAATGAGGTGAGTTTGTGTTGAATTCAACAGACGCCGGAATGGAACAGCCCAGACACATGTAGAGACGCTGATTTCAGAAAAAAAGAATAAAAATGCAGTGTTATCTTATCTTTACCAAGAGCTGTAGTATTACTCTAAACACATACTACATTTAATTATCCTACTAATACAAAATTACAATTGTACCAGAGTTTTACAGACACAAACTGCAGTCTGTTCCTCATTTAATCTCAAATCAGGGACAAAAAACAGGTTTCACTGTAAATATTGGTATATTAATATAATTTTTGTGTTTTGTATTTTCATTTGTATAATATATGTTTGAAAGAATGAACAAATACAGTGAATTGTTCATTTGGACTGACTGAGGCTTAGTAATGACTTAAAGGGCCCATATTATGTTATTTTCTGATCTATGTTACAGTGTAGTTTCCTCATCACAAACATATGTGGAGTTGTGTTTTGTTTCATTCACACATGTTTAACACAAAACTCTTCTCTCAAACAGAAAACACTCTGTGATGTAATGTGGTGCTACAGGGAGGGTCTACTCCACACACCTTCACTAGAATCATTTGAATAATTTCATTCCTGGACTTGTCTCTACTGAACTAAAGGTAAAAGGAGCTGTTCACTTGAAAACTACCACTGCATGACATCACAAGGTGAAACAGAGCATTTTGACCTTGGAGATGTAGACAGCCTAATAATCCAGGGTTACTCAAATGTGTGTGAATGGAAAAAAAAACAAAACACAACTCCAGGTATGTTTTTGAGGAGGTAACATCATTATAACAGGTTTACAGCTCACAAGAGTCAATTTGTATTTGTATGCATAATTTGTAAATATAGGACCTTTAAGTAGTGAAAAATGAGAGTGAATGAGGCTGGAATTCCTTTAGACCTGCAAGTCAACAAAAGCTGTGGCATCACCACTCAACAGCCCCTTAGGCATTTGTCAATAATATACTTCTATTTGTTTGCCATAAATCCAGCTCTGAAAATGGTCCAGCTGAAGTGCTTTTGCTTTTCCTCAGTCACTAGAGGATTTCATGTGTCTGTGTTAAAGTGTGTTAAAGTCCCCCTCTGACCCACACATCCTTACACCCTCCATGATTATCAGTCTCCCGTGTGTGCGTATGCTTCACCATGATTCATTCACAGGACACACCGGCTCCCTCCCACACACTGCACAGGAGAGCTCATTTTTCACTACAGGTACCCAGACTGTGTATGTATGGCACAGAAGAGCTCCAGTGTTAGGAACAGCAGGGGCCCGTCCGAGGTGTGCCATTGCCTTTAGAAAATATACAGTAGTCCCTAGCAACCATGTGCCACTGTGTTAAGTGACATTTTCTTATTTTTTACAACTTGCTATTCATTTAAAAGACTGTAATGTCATTTCCTCATCAAAAACATACTTGGGGTTGTGTTCCATTCCACCTTGTGATGTCATGTGGTTATACAGAAAGTGCTCCACTGTGTTTTTAAACTTCACACACCTTCACTAGAATCATTGGATGATTTCAGCCCCAGAACTGCCAATTTCTATTGAACTAAAGGTAAATGGAGATGAAAACTACCACCACGACACCACTATGACATCACGAGGTGGAGAGTTTTGAGTTTTGGAGATGTAGACAGAATAATAATAAAGGTTTACTCAAATATGTGTAAATGGAAGAACTCCAGGTGTGTTTTTGAAGAGGGAACAGCATTCCGACATGGCTTATAGCTCACAAGAGTCCATTCTGTGTAATATAGGACCTTTCATTTTTATGAGCATACTGATTTCCTTGGTATCATTTGGGATTGTTACATTTTTACTTGATGATGGATGCACTGAATCTATTTCTTTTATTCTTTTGAAATAAATAAATGTCAAAGGCATGGTGGCTGCGTAGGACTTTCTGTGGTGAGTTTGCATGTTCTCCCTGTGTCTAGGTGTTTTTACCATTAACTTAAAACATGCACATAGGTCAAATCCTCCAATGCTAAGGCATTGTCCTAACCCAGCTCAAGGTTGCGACATTGAAGGTTGGGTCAAATGCAGACAACACAAAGGGCTAATTTATTTGAGTGCATAAAAATATTCTTCCACTCCTTCTTGAGCAAATGAATGTCAAACAGGATGTTTTGTTGGAGATAATCTGTGTAACCATCCTTTTTAAATGATCTCGTCCTCCTGTTCCCTCATAGTTCAGGCCTGCAGCAGCTTCTCTGCATCTGCTCCCTGTGGCTTAAACATGACATTTAAGTACAATGCTCTGAAAAGTCATCACCAACAACAACACCATGTTCACGTTTGAAAATGCTAAAAAATAATGTCTTAACTCCTGCTTTATTAATTTTTTATTCATTTTGCTTTTGTTTTCTCTCCTCCCTCTGCTTTCTGTCACTCCCCCTTCAGAGCGCAACACAATCAGTGAGCATCCTGCTAATCTAACTACCATACTGTACATGAAATAGTTGTGTACAGTTTTGTATCATGTTTTTGTATATTTATGGATAATTGTCATGTGGGAGTGTGGCTGATGTAGGCTTGTGGGCGGAGATTCAAATGGGGCCCACTAAATTTCTCAGACATGCATGGATGATATGTAAAACTTCAGGCACTTTCTGAGGGATGAGGGAACAGCATTATAACATGGTACAAAACAGATTTTGCAGAATAGCCCCTCTTTAATATTTAAATAATATTGAAAGTGCTGAGGAGTGCCAGTGAAACTGTGGTGTGAGATCCGGTGTTGTTACAATCAGATATTGCTTTTATTGGTTTGTGCAGAGCCAGGAATTTGTGGAGCTCTGTCAAACTTTTTATGATTCTTTTTTTTAGAAACTACAAACTCCATGTTCTTAATAAAGATGAAATTGAATTGAAACCAAGTAGAAAGTGCGAACCAAAGAGGGCGTGAAGGAGGGAGAAGTGTCCCTGATGGAGTGTGCTGACAGGGGCTGCGGAGCCTTTGTGCGCTTATGTAAGACTGCAGTCCCACTCCCACGCACAGGCAGCAGCGCCAGCTCCTCACGGATACACCAACTCAAGGGGAGAGGGAGAAAATTTCTGAAGATATGAGTTGTTTGAGTTGGAAGACAAGGTAAAGGAGAGGGGGCAGAGGAGAAGAGAGAGGACAAAGGATTGGTGCTGTCATAATACTAAAATTTCAAACTCAATTTTGATACTAAGAAATAGAACTCAATACTCAAACCTGATTTTGATACGATGATGATACTAAAAAATGCTTTATTTGGACAATAGTGTTCAGTGGTAGTACTTTCTTTTCTATTCCCATGTGTGCGTAATCCCACTGTGCTCCATGGGTGTACACTAGTCTATATGCTCTTATACTTGTTCTGATACAGCTCAAGGTCATTCTAAAGACATTCAGGAAAGGTTAATTTTTGGCCTGTTAATAAGACTTTTAGTATCAATAGTTGATCAAATGAGTGTCTAGTATTAATTTTAGTATCGATTAGTATCGATTAGTATCTGATTTTTGATACTTTTGACAAGCCTATAAGTTTGGAGATAGCAGAGAGGACAGAGTAGCAGAAGAAAGAGAAGAGAGGGCAGAAGAGAGAGGAGAGTGTCAGGTTCACATGGGGACAGAGCTGGCTGTTCCACTTCCTCACAGCTCCATGGGGTACACTCAGGCAACGGAACATGAATAATATGATCACTCTCCGTGCTCTTTTTCACACATATTAAAAATACACATGAAAGGTATTTACTTGTGGTTAATCACAAATTAATCTCACATTTTTGTCCCTTGAATAATCATTTTAATACTTTTATCAACACAGAAAGTGGATAGGGTTTGTGCAAATTATTATTTTTTAAATTGTAACTGTGTTTACAACCGTGTTTGTCTGCCCCAATAGCCCGAAATAATAAACGTCTTCTTTTATACGATCTATGGGCCCAACACCTGAGTACTGAGGGCGAGGACGTCATCACATGCTGCTCCTTGTTTACATGTGGCCGCAGAGCTAATACTTTTAGAAGAGAAAATAAGTCCAGCGGTAGAAGTATCTATGAAATAGTGAGACAGATCTGAGTCCTGCTGTTATATGCTCCTCCGTGAGTTTATAGTTATAACAACAGCTCAGAGCAGTGAGGACAGCCGCTGTAAAACCTCTGTCTCTGTCCACAGTCCTTATCGAAGGTCAGCGCAGATTTGCCGTATGTTTTGCAGCGGACTATATTTTGTGTTTTCCTCGTATGAATAACATCCGTGCACCTGATAGGACTTCTCAGTTTCGTACAAATAGTTTTCTTTCCTGTTTACAGATGGACCCTGTCATTTTTCTAACATTACAGCAGTGACCACAGCTTATGAACAAACTAGTTTGCAATGATAATGTGATATTTTAACAGCACTAATATAAATGGATAACTCGCTAGCCTCCACATTCCAAACAGGAAATGAGCATGGGGCTCTTCCAGCTCCATCAACTCTGGATTTAATTGTTTTTACCTTGAAAAATCTCTCTGTAACTGCTGCTGTGAGCCTCCTGGTGTGTGTGTGTGTTTTTTTTTTCAAAGTTTTTTTCTCTGTAGATAAATTCCTATAACTGCTGGCTTCTTGAGCTTCATTTGACTGGAGCTGAATGCTGTGGGTGACGTCACACTGCCTTTGTCCACTTGTTTATACAGTCTATGGATTGACATGCTGCTGACACTGTGACAATGTCTGATCTTGTCTGATTTCTGATTCTAAGCAGGACTGGGTCTGGTTAGGCTGTTGTGTCCTTAGGCAAGACACTTCCTCCACCTTGTCTAGTGAGAATGTGATGTGTTTGTTTGGTGGTGTGGAGGGTAAGCAGCTGTGGCTATAATAGTATCTTACCACCCCTGAGTGACTGGAAAAGTACTATATACGACTAATGCAGTATTATTAAAAGTAAAAGACAAACAGGACTTTACTCTGAGAAATGAAACTTTGTGATTGCATTGTCTCAGTAAAGCTCCAAATGATCAAATGTTCCACTGTTGCCATGGAAACAGGGACCTGCCCTGAGCTGTGTTATCTTTAAAACCCACAGGATATAGAGGTCGTGAAGAACTACTGACTCCAAACATGAAACCAAGAAACACCAGTGTGCACTGTCTAACTATGTCAGTACTGTCCAAATATGTCAGGACTGTCCAAATATGTCAGTACTGTCCAAATATGTCAGTACTGTCCAAATATGTCAGGACTGTCCAACTATGTCAGTACTGTCCAACTCTGTCAGGGTTGTCCAACTATGTCAGTACTGTCCAAATATATCAGGACTGTCCAACGATGTCAGTACTGTCCAGCTATGTCAGTACTGTCCAAATATGTCAGTACTGTCCACTGTTCAACCCTGTCAGTACTGTCCACTGTCCAACTATGTCAGTACTGTGCAAATATATCAGGACTGTCGAACTATGTCAGTACTGTGGAAATATATCAGGACTGTCGAACTATGTCAGTACTGTGGAAATATATCAGGACTGTCGAACTATGTCAGTACTGTCCACTGTCCAACCCTGTCAGTACTGTCCACTGTCCAACTATGTCAGTATTGTCCAAATATGTCAGGACTGTCCAACTATGTCAGTACTGTCCAACTATGTCAGTATTGTCCAAATATGTCAGGACTGTCCAACTATGTCAGTACTGTCCAACTATGTCAGTATTGTCCAAGTATGTCAGGACTGTCCAACTATGTCAGTACTGTCCAACTATGTCAGTATTGTCCAACTATGTCAGTACTGTCCAACTATGTCAGTACTGTCCAAATATATCAGGACTGTCCAACTCTGTCAGGGCTGTCCAAAACTGTCAGTACTGTCCAACAATGTCAGTACTGTCCAACAATGTCAGGACTGTGCAAATATATCAGGACTGTCGAACTATGTCAGTACTGTCCACTGTCCAACCCTGTCAGTACTGTCCACTGTCCAACTATGTCAGTAGTGTCCAAATATGTCAGTACTGTCCAACTATGTCAGGACTGTCCCTCTCTGTCACGTCTGTTAGGAATGTGTAACTCTGTCAGGACAGACCATTGTGATTTGAAATGATGCACAACCCATCATTTTGTTCATGAGAAGCTGCAATATTGATCTAAAACGGCTCTATTGACTTCCTGTCAGATTTTACTGTTAACAAATGGCACAGTGACATTTTTGGAACCCTACAGGCATTACCCAGAGAAACCGTTTCAACAGTGAACATCTGGAAGCAAAGTGACCCATCATGATGTTAGGAGTTAAACAGGGGCAGGGCAGTTTTACTCTAAAACTCCTCCTTTTGGGGCTGAACTCAGGATGAAGTCCCAGTGTTTCATTGTTCTCTAAATGCAAAATGTCTTTTGGATGGAGCTGAAACATCTTGATTGCAAAAACACTGTCTAGATGTCCACTGTTGAAACGGCCTCTACACTGAACCTCTCCTGGACTAATGAGGGGGTTACACCGTCTCTTTACTCTGTACTTCAGTTCAGTCATTAAAAACATACTCTAAGTAATACTTGTATGTTCCAAAAATGTCACTGTGCCATTTGTTAACAGTAAAATCTGACAGGAAATCAATGGAGCCATTTTAGATCAATATTGCAGCTTCTCATGAACAAAATTGTGGTTTGTGTATCATTTCAAATCACAGTGGACAGATAGAGTTACACATTCCTAACAGACATGACATAGAGTGGGACAGTCCTGACAGAGTTAAGACTGTCCCGAAACCGTCTCTGCGTTAAGTACAGAGTAGATGGAGATAGAAGTTAGGTGAAATGCAAGACAATAAAATTTGCCTCAAACATACATGACCTGATGATCTAAAGCCATGGGTGAATAAGTAAATGATGATGGAACGTCAACATGATTCACAAAGTCGATTGTACACCGTTATTAACCTCCCTTTTGACCCAGGTCATGGCAGTTGTGTGTAATTAGCTGTGTTTGGGTGCTATGTCCCTGCTAATTGATAGTGCTGTGGCTGTGACAATTTCGTTCTCCTCCTGCGGAAGTTTCACCCAAACACCCACGCTGTCGCCATGACAACCAACAGCCGGCCTGACGCTGGGCACAAGCTGTCACCGAGTCCTCCCCCTCTGCGCCGCACACACACAACTGCTACTACAGGGACACGGCGCCATTACGGAGCGCACGGGTTCTGTTTGAGTTAGGCTGGATCACATGTAAGACACACACTCAGATCTGTGTGGAGCTTTGTGGGGAATCAGAAAACAAATTATGCAATCAACTCTATTTCTCTCTCCTTATTCATCTCTCAGCTGTCTGTCACTGGCTTTGTTTACGAGCCACCCACATCTGAGAATAACCACGTTTCAGGACGTTGAACATGACTTAACATTACTATGGTATTAATTGGCAATACATAACATATTTAGATCACCGGGTTAGCTTTTATTGTTTTGAAAATGTTATATTGATTGAAATCCACTTATTAACATAACAACAACATTAATGAGTCCCCCTCCCTTTGCTTTCCACGCTAAGTCATGCCCCCTTCAGAGCTATCACAATACATTTGACTGTGCATCCCAATAATGAAACTACTGCACATTGCGCCAGGTTTGTGAAGGTGTAGTGTATTGCTTTATATTCTGCTTTTGTGATGTAATGTATTTATGAAAAAATGCCGTACAGGAGCATGGGTGATGTATGGTATATTCACCGAAAATAAGGCTGTAACGAAAAACAATAAATCAATTAATCCCATGATAACTTTTAATGAGCTCGATAACTTTTCCGGACAAGATCATTTCTATTTGCTGCTTGTTTGTTTTGCTCGTCTCTCTTTCTACCAAAGAAACTGAATGTCAAAAGGCTTGTATCGCTCTCTACTGACTCCTCTTGTATCCTCAGCGTAATGACGCTTGAACAAATGTGTCAATTAGGCTACTTTCCAGCATAGACCAAGTGAGTGTGATGTCACCCACAGCTCCACTGAGGCCCGTGATGCTGGAACGCTTACAGGAGTGAATCTGGAGCCAGACTCTATACTATGAATAGGATGTGTTTGACAGACAAAATAATGAAAAGGATCATGTAGAGCGGGTTAATACAAACAGTTTAATTTTGTTACAGAAACTTAATAATCCATTTTATTTATTGTTTTGGTTGTGTTTGGTTCAACACTGGTTTATTCAAGTGCATTTTTGTCTTTGCTGTGAGCCAGAGTACATTAGGCCATTCTTATGTTAATAAGTCTATTTTATTTAGGCCATTTACTTGTGGTTGTCTTGTAGTTCCTGTGTTAAATGTTCTTTAGAAAGTAAAGTTGAAAGGGTGTATTTGCATTTTTATTCCATTGTCATTATATTAGTTGAAAATGGTATCAATCACAGTATTGTCTGTTATTGTTACAGGCCTAACTGAAAACAAAGTATTAACATGTTTAGGGAGTCTCCTCCTTTTGCTCTCCACGCTGAATCATTCCCCCTTCAGAGCGCTGGGAACATGGGGGACGTAGGCTTGTGGGACAAAATCCTAAGGAGGGTTCAAACAGGGCCCAGGAAAGATTGCTAAACTACTGAAACATGCATGGATGAGAAACCTGTCAATGTTTTTGAGGAGGGAACAACGTTATATCATGGTTCACCCCTGCAGCCATGTATTTGTAATCAGAAACACCTTGTTGTAACACGGGCAGTCCTGCGTCACATAGTACTGCAGAGGCCACTGAAGGCAGCACAAACTGACCAGTTTTTGACCAGAAAGCTAAATGTACCAGGTTTGCACTAAAGTTACCCCAAATTATACTAGGAACAGTACTAGACAAAGCTATTAAAACTGCAGACAGTTTCCAACGTTTAGTAGCACAAAATGGTAAATGGTAAAATTTGCTTTTCATGCTTTTCCACTCAACATGCTTTACAACAAGCACTCACCCATTCACACACACACTCATACACCAGTGTACACAGACACTAGGGGCATTTGGGGTTAAGTGTCTTGCCCAAGGACACAAGCACAACGCTCTTAACATCTGAGCTACTGTCACCCAAAAAGTGGATTCAGTGTTAGGTTCATGAGCATACTGTAAAATGAGATGTGAGTGATCAGGGGGAGCATTATCAGAAAGAAATCAAACGAATTTGCTGTACTCTGATGTCTTTTAATCATCTTAGAACTCCAAAAATCTGAGAAGAATTACATTTTGAGTGTGCATGTAACTGGATCACAGCATATGTCTAATCCATATAAATACACTCTTTGCTCTCTGTCGACTGTGTGTGGCGACTCCTCTGCTCCATCTATGCAGCAGCAGAACCACAAGCCTCCTCAGCCTCTCCTTCTCCTGCTCCTCTTCACCACCAGTGCTTTTGAACAGGTTTTTGTTTGTTTTCTTGGCTTTGCTTTTCATGGTTTAGAATGTTTCATAATTATAGCAAGGTCACATTTCCACTTGAACACAGTCACATTTCCATCTGTCCACTTGAGTCATTTGTGCAGTGAGATGCTTTGGGCAAATGTGACCATGTTTAAGTTCTTATGCTGTTATTACTTTGGAACTAAACACTAAATCAGCATTTTTTCACGACATTTGAGCTCATTCAGCTAACCGCATCGTACAAAAGATCTCAGTTCAAACAAGCTGTAACACATGTTCTATTTCTACAGTCCAATGCAATAAAGTCACAAGTGAATCCAAAACTGTAAAACCAATATCTGATAATATTAAGGTTTACTTCATAAAGTAATAGCTTTTAAACAAGATGTATTATGCCACTTTTTAATTTAAACATTATAGTGTTTCTCAAAGTTTAATTTTAATGATTCGTGCATATCCTATGAACTAACATCAAGGACCATAATGTCCACCCTCCTGTGGGCTCACCACCTGCAGAGGGGTTCATAGGGGGGGTCAGGTGCTATGAGTATTGGGCAGCAAGCTGCCCCCGCGACCCAGCCGGATTAAGCGGGAGAAGATGGATGGATGGATGGATTCGTGCATGTTTGAGTAATCCTGTATTTTCCTGCATTTACAGCTTGAGTGAAAATTTCAGTTTTCATTTACCGCCCATCTCCACCCATGCTTTGTGTATTTATATGAAATTGTTCCAAAAGGTCTATCAGTTCTGCAATTTGAACACACGTCAACTGACTTATTGTGATGAGTGATTATTAAGCAGTTTTAGATTCATATTTCCTTTTATAATGAACACAGTGTGAGACTTCAAATGTATTCAAATTATGTATGTCAAATCCTGCAGATACACAGGTAAACGTACTTCTTTACTTAAGTCAGTGGTATAAATATGCATGATCCCAAAGTGCGGCATAAACTTCACAAACTGCTCTGAAAGTTCCCTAGCTCCTGTTTCTGTGGAAAGAGCAGTTTCCAGAGGGAGCAGACAGGGGCAGACAGGAGCAGACAGGTTCAGAGACACCTCTAGTCCCAGAGCTCACCTGTCAGTCACAGACACCCTCGGGCTCCCCATCATTAACACTCGCTCACACTTAATACAAGCTCATAGCACGGACTTAATGCTAGTACACACACGCACATACACGCACACACACACACACACACACACACACACACATGAATGCACACACACACGTGCACACACATACACACACACACACACATAAACAGACACACACCTTAAAGCGAGTACACATACTTTGAGCCATGGAAGTATTTTTTTCTGTTCAAACTCAAACTCAAAATTGGAAAAAATTAAACACTCTTAGCTCTAACCCTGCCTTGAGCTGAGTCAGCCTGGTCTCTGGTTTGGTTCTTGTCTCCAGTCTGGTCTGTGGTCTGGTCTCTGGCCGCTGGTCTGGTCTCTGGTCTGTGGTCTGGTCTCTTCATCAGTCTGTTCAGAGTTGTGAGCTGTTCTTCAGAGCAACATTAAACCTGTACACATCTTTACTGCATGAGTACACATGTACTAACTCAGTACTACAAAGACATTAATACACTGAAGACGTTATGTCACTGAGGAGCGCTATATTATTATGATCTACATTTTGGGATGGTTTTATTTCCAACAAACTCACAAACCCACCACCAACCAGCACCCAACCACCAACAACCAGCACCCAACAACCAGCACCCAACCACCAACAACTAGCACCCAACCACCAACAACCAGCACCCAACCGCCACCAACCAACACCCAACCACCAACAACCAGCACCCAACCGCCACCAACCAACACCCAACCACCAACAACCAGCACCCAACCGCCACCAACCAACACCCAACCACCAACAACCAGCACCCAACAACCAGCACCCAACAACCAGCAACCAACCACCAACAACCAACACCCAACCACCACCAACCAACACCCAACCACCAACAACCAGCACCCAACCACCAACAAGCAGCACCCAACCACCAACAACCAGCACCCAACAACCAGCACCCAACCACCAACAACTAGCACCCAACCACCAACAACCAGCACCCAACCGCCACCAACCAACACCCAACCACCAACAACCAGCACCCAACCGCCACCAACCAACACCCAACCACCAACAACCAGCACCAACAACCAGCAACCAACCACCAACAACCAGCACCCAACCACCACCAACCAACACCCAACCACCAACAACCAGCACCCAACCACCAACAAGCAGCACCCAACCACCAACAACCAGCACCCAACCACCACCAACCAACACCCAACCACCAACAACCAGCACCAACCACCACCAACCAACACCCAACCACCAACAACCAGCACCCAACAACCAGCACCCAACAAGCAGCACCCAACCAACACCCAACCACCAACAACCAGCACCCAACCACCAACAACCAACACCCAACCACCAACAACCAACACCCAACCATCAACAACCAGCACCCAACCACCACCAACCAACACCCAACAACCAACAAGGTAAGGTAAGGTGTGACTGCCAAGCCAAGCGGTGCCAACGATTCCTCCGACCAACACTCACTCACACAACTTTCACACCTACAGTGCATGTTTTGAGTTGATGGGGGAAACCGGAGTGCCCAGAGGAAACCCATCCAGACATGGGGAGAACATGTAAACTCCACACAGAAAGGCCAGAGCGACCCGGGGATCGAACCCGCAACCTTCTTGCTGTGAGGCATAAGTGTTAGCCACTCAGCCACCGTGCCACCAACCATCACCCAACCACCAACAACCAACACCCAACCAGCACCAACCAATACCCAACCACCAACAACCAGCACCCAACCACCAATAACCAGCATCTATATATATATATATATATATATATATATATATATATATATATATATATATATATATATATATATATATATATATATACGACAGCCAAATACCTGCAAAGAATACGGCAGGTCCTAAGAAGCCAGCTCAATGGCAAGAACAAGGCGCAGGCAATAAACAGCTACCAGTGATCAGATACCCAGCAGGAATCATAAGTTGGCCAAAGGAGGAGATACAGACCACGGATGTCAAGACACGAAAGCTCCTGACCTGCATGGAGGGTTCCATCCCAAGTCCAGCACCCTGAGACTGTACACGAGCCGGAAGGAAGGAGGCCGAGGACTAGTGAGTGTGGGAACCACTGTCCAGGATGAAACATCCAAGCTCCACAAGTACATCAGTGACAAGGCCCAGACTGATGACATGCTCAGAGAATGCCTCAGACAGTGGGGCACAGAGGAAGAGGTGCTGGAGGGAACATCATGGCAGGACAAACCCCTACACGGGGCGAACCACCGAAACATAACTGAAGTGGCTGATATCAAGAAATCCTACCAATGGCTGGAGAGGGCTGGTCTGAAGGACGGCACAGAGGCTCATCCTGGCTGCACAGGAGCCTTGAGCACTCGAGCAATAGAGGCCCAGATCTACCACACCAGACAAGACCCAAGGTGTAGGTTGTGCAAAGAAGTGCCTGAGACAGTCCAGCACATAACTGCAGGGTATAAGATGCTGGCAGGGAAAGCGTACATGGAGCGACATAACCAAGTAGCGGGCATAGTGTACAGAAACATCTGTGCAGAGTACGGGCTGGAAACCCCAGGATCAAGGTGGGAAACGCCTCCAAAGGTGGAGAATGAGCCAAGATCCTGTGGGACTTCCAAATACAGACTGACAGAATGGTGATGAACCAACCAGACATCGTGGTTCTGGATAAGCGAGAGAACAAAGCCCTGGTGGTGGACATTGCAATACCGAGCGATGGCAATGTCAGGAAAAAGGAACACGAGAAACTAGAGAAATACCAGGGGCTCAAAGAAGAGCTGGAGAGGGCCTGGAAGGTGAAAGCATCGGTGGTGCCTGTGGTGATCGGAGCACTCTGGGCCGTGACCCCCAAACTGGATGAGTGGTTGCAGCAGATCCCAGGAAGGACAACAGACATCTCAGTCCAGAAAAGAGCAGTACTGGGAACAGCAAAGATACTGCGCATATATATATATATATATATATATATATATATATATATATATATATATATATGTATACACCATTTTATCCATTAAAACAGAGAATATGTCAAATGTGTTGCATAAACAAGTTCTCTGAACAAGCAACAAAACTGTAGTTGTAACAAAATAATTGTGTAAACTACCAAAAATACTCTTGGAGATATATCGATACAGCAGACCCTGATATCAATACTGTATCATCACATTAAACGATACGATATATTGATATTTTTGCACACCCCTACACCAAACCACTGTCTACCCACCACACAGACCTCACACAGACACAGTAAAGACTCTGTGAACTGTTCTGAGATGAGCACACCCACAGTGAAGCGAGGTACAGAGTGAAACTGTGCTGTAAACTGCTCTGAGCAAGACACTAAGTAGGCTCTGCTCCATTAACCCTGTTTCTACCAGCACCCACAGCACATCACAGCACATCACAGCACCCACAGCATCCATAGCACCCATTCAAACCTCAGAGGAGCGCTGTGCAGACAGGAAAACTGTTTTCTGCACCAAATTCATGTTCTGTCCTCAGTTCACTGCAGCTGATTTTTACTGGCTTAAAATGTAAAAACAAAAAAACAACAAGCTAAGTTTGGTTTGCAGTGGTCCAGAGGTATTCCTCCCTAACGTTATACATAAATGATTCACTGTGATGAGTTTCTAAGCACTTTTCACAACTAGTATGCTAATGTGCACTTCCTCAGTATCAGACAGTAAGCAAAGGCAGACAGAACACAGAGAGCTGATTTTGATTTGGCTCAAGACCTGCTTATTCAATATATTTGTAATGAGGCAAGACGCATTTAGCTCAAATACATGGAACTGAATCTGGTCCAGGCCCTTTAAGTTATTAAATATTCATGACTGTAGGACACATCTGTAGGTTGTTTGTTCTCAATACACATTAAGGGTGTACTGATTCGTCTAATGTTTTTGTTGGCTGGATTGGTGCTGACTAAGGCAGATTTAAACAGATGCAAAGCATGCAGAGTCCAAAGTATGCAAAAGCAACGTTTTAGAGCTTTATATAACCTTGTTATACCATTGTTCCTGCATTAGAAACATGTCTGACGTGTCATCCATGCATGTTTGAGTAATGATCTCTCTCTGGGCCCACTCGAACCCGCTTTACAACCATAAGAGGGGTTTGAGTAGGGCTGTAAGATTCTGTGCAATGTTTCACCCACAAGTTTACATCAGCCATGCTCCCACACAACAATTCTACATAAATATACAAAAATCTGATGCAAAACTGTACACAACAGCTTGACAAACCTGATCTGATGTGCAGTATTGTGTTGTGTCTGACTTAACTGAGTGACTTAACATGGAGAGCAAAGAGGGAGAGACTCAGAACCTCAAAAATAGAATTGAAAATTCTTAAACAGGTTAGGACATTGTCTTTGGCGAATACAGCATTTTGGCGGCAATATAAGAAAATGGTGATGTAAATGTAAATATGTTGTATGTAGCAGGTAATACTTCACAGAAGTATAATTTAACTCTTTAACATGACAAACGGGACTGTCCAAAGATGCTGTGTGTTGTTTTTGTGGCAGCACAGAGAGGCCAGATTGTGTTGGCTCTGACCACACTGCTCCTCTCACAACAACAAGAACAATGTGTGTCAATCACTCACATGTCGCCACGGCAACACAAAAAAGATGAACTCAATAAAGGGTCCACTTATCCACTGAACAATATGATGAGACTAGAGGGCTACTGAATGCAACAAATTTAACAATTTGATTATTTTAAAGGAGATGAGACAACATTTCACCACTCTGGACTCATTCCGCTTCCTGGGGATCACCATCACCCAGGACCTCAAATGGGAGCCCACCATCACCTCCATCATAAAGAAGGCCCAGCAGAGGATGTACTTCCTGAGGCAGCTGAAGAAATTCAACCTGCCAGCACGGACAATGGTGCAGTTCTACACTGCCATCATCGAGTCCATCCTCACCTCCTCCATCACCGTGTGGTATGCTGGAGCCACCACCAGGGACAAACAGAGACTGCAACGTGTTGTGCGCTCTGCTGAGAAGGTGATTGGTTGCAGCCTTCCATCTCTTCAGGACCTGTACACTTCCAGGACTCGGACACGTGCAGGTCGAATTGCAGCTGATCCTTCTCACCCTGGACATGGACTTTTTGACCTACTCCCCTCAGGCAGGAGGCTACGGTCCATTCGGACCAGAACCTCTCGCCACAAAAACAGTTTCTTCCCCTCTGCTGTTGGACTCATAAACAATAACACTCGGACTGGTCCCACCCCCCACTCTGCTTCTGTCACATGACCCTGTGTTCTCGCACCTGCCTGCACCTGCCTGTTTTGCACTGATCACTGATACTCTCATACTCTATATTATTATACTCCTGTAAATTTGTAAATTTTGTTATATTATACTATAGCTTTATTTTATTCTATTATTTGTTGCATGTCAGTGTTTGTCTACATCCTGCTCCAAGTACCGCAGCAATTTCCTAATGTTGTGAACCTGTTCACTCATATGGCAATAAAACACATTCTGATTCTGATTCTGATTCTGATTTCAAGCACAAATGGCTTTTCCTGAAGTCCTTAGTGACTGTCAGAGGATCCTAATGAATCCAGTCTTATTTTTCATTTCCCCTGCAGTAGTGCAGCAGTGATATGAATATACATTTTCTATATTGTTAAATACAAAATACTTTTTTTGAGCAGCATTCAACTATTATAACCTTGTTCCCTCACCAGAAAAATGCCTGAAGAGCTTTTAGATGCATGTTGGAGCAATTTAGCGATCTCTCCTTATGGCTAGAGCTGTAAGATTCTGTGCTATGTTCCACCCACAAGTTTACATCACCCATGCTCCACACGACAATTCTCCAAAAAATGTACAAAAACCGGTTCTCCTCAGTGTTCCTCCTCACACTGCTCCTCCTCAGTGTTCCTCCTCACAGTGTTCCTCCTCAGTGTTTCTCCTCACAGTGTTCCTCCTCACAGTGTTCCTCCTCAGTGTTTCTCCTCAGTGTTCCTCCCCACAGTGTTTCTCCTCAGTGTTCCTCCTCAGTGTTCCTCCTCAGTGTTCCTCCTCACAGTGTTCCTCCTCAGTGATTCTCCTCAGTGTTCCTCCTCAGTGATTCTCCTCAGTGTTCCTCCTGTTCCTCCTCACAGTGTTCCTCCTCAGTGATTCTCCTCAGTGTTCCTCCTCAGTGTTCCTCCTCAGTGATTCTCCTCAGTATTCCTCCTTACAGTGTTCCTCCTCAGTATTCCTCCTCAGTGTTCCTCCTCAGTGTTTCTCCTCAGTGATTCTCCTCAGTGTTCCTCCTCAGTGTTCCCTCTCAGTGATTCTCCTCAGTGTTTCTCCTCAGTGTTCCTCCTCAGTGTTCCTCCTCAGTGTTCTTCCTCACAGTGTTCCTCCTCAGTGATTCTCCTCAGTGTTCCTCCTCAGTGATTCTCCTCAGTGTTCCTCCTGTTCCTCCTCACAGTGTTCCTCCTCAGTGATTCTCCTCAGTGTTCCTCCTCAGTGTTCCTCCTCAGTGATTCTCCTCAGTGTTCCTCCTCAGTGTTCCTCCTCACAGTGTTCCTCCTCAGTGTTCCCTCTCAGTGATTCTCCTCAGTGTTTCTCCTCAGTGTTCCTCCTCAGTGTTCCTCCTCAGTGTTCCTCCTCACAGTGTTCCTCATCAGTGTTCCTCCTCACAGTGTTCCTCCTCAGTGTTCCCTCTCAGTGATTCTCCTCAGTGTTTCTCCTCAGTGTTCCTCCTCAGTGTTCCTCCTCAGTGTTCCTCCTCACAGTGTTCCTCCTCAGTGATTCTCCTCAGTGTTCCTCCTCAGTGATTCTCCTCAGTGTTCCTCCTGTTCCTCCTCACAGTGTTCCTCCTCAGTGATTCTCCTCAGTGTTCCTCCTCAGTGATTCTCCTCAGTGTTCCTCCTTACAGTGTTCCTCCTCAGTATTCCTCCTCAGTGTTCCTCCTCAGTGTTCCTCCTCAGTGATTCTCCTCAGTGTTCCTCCTCAGTGTTCCTCCTCAGTGTTCCTCCTCAGTGTTCCTCCTCAGTGTTTCTCATCAGTGTTCCTCCTCAGTGATTCTCCTCAGTGTTCCTCCTCAGTGTTTCTCCTCACAGTGTTCCTCCTCAGTGTTCCTCCTCACAGTGTTCCTCCTCAGTGTTCCTCCTCAGTGTTTCTCCTCAGTGTTCCTCCTCACAGTGTTCCTCCTCAGTGTTCCCTCTCAGTGATTCTCCTCAGTGTTTCTCCTCAGTGTTCCTCCTCAGTGTTCCTCCTCAGTGTTCCTCCTCACAGTGTTCCTCCTCAG
Organism: Odontamblyopus lacepedii; assembly: GCA_034769755.1. Classification (NCBI taxonomy): domain Eukaryota; kingdom Metazoa; phylum Chordata; class Actinopteri; order Gobiiformes; family Gobiidae; genus Odontamblyopus; species Odontamblyopus lacepedii. The sequence continues at coordinate 5,660,025 of CM068361.1, read as the reverse complement.
TGATTCTCCTCAGTGTTCCTCCTCAGTGATTCTCCTCAGTGTTCCTCCTGTTCCTCCTCACAGTGTTCCTCCTCAGTGATTCTCCTCAGTGTTCCTCCTCAGTGTTCCTCCTCAGTGATTCTCCTCAGTGTTCCTCCTTACAGTGTTCCTCCTCAGTATTCCTCCTCAGTGTTCCTCCTCAGTGTTCCTCCTCAGTGATTCTCCTCAGTGTTCCTCCTCAGTGTTCCTCCTCAGTGTTCCTCCTCAGTGTTCCTCCTCAGTGTTCCTCCTCAGTGTTTCTCATCAGTGTTCCTCCTCAGTGATTCTCCTCAGTGTTTCTCCTCCTCAGTGTTTCTCCTCCTCAGTGTTTCTCCTCCTCCCTGTGTCTCCTCCTCAGTGTTTCTCCTCCTCAGTGTTTCTCCTCAGTGTTCCTCCTCAGTGTTCCTCCTCAGTGTTCCTCCTCAGTGATTCTCCTCAGTGTTTCTCCTCAGTGTTCCTCCTCAGTGTTCCTCCTCAGTGTTCCTCCTCACAGTGTTCCTCCTCAGTGTTCCTCCTCAGTGTTCCTCCTCAGTGTTCCTCCTCACAGTGTTCCTCCAGTGATTCTCCTCAGTGTTTCTCCTCAGTGTTCCTCCTCAGTGTTCATCCTCAGTGTTCCTCCTCAGTGATTCTCCTCAGTGTTCCTCCTCAGTGTTCCTCCTCAGTGATTCTCCTCAGTGTTCATCCTCAGTGTTCCTCCTCAGTGTTCCTCCTCAGTGTTCCTCATCAGTGATTCTCCTCAGTGTTCCTCATCAGTGATTCTCCTCAGTGTTCCTCCTCACAGTGTTCCTCATCAGTGATTCTCCTCAGTGTTCTTCCTCACAGTGTTCCTCCTCAGTGTTCCTCCCCAGTGATTCTCCTCAGTGTTCCTCCTCAGTGATTCTCCTCAGTGTTCCTCCTCACAGTGTTCCTTTTCAGTGTTCCTCCTCAGTGATTCTCCTCAGTGTTCCTCCTCAGTGATTCTCCTCAGTGTTCCTCCTCAGTGATTCTCCTCAGTGTTCCTCCTTACAGTATTCCTCCTCAGTGTTCCTCCTCACAGTGTTCCTCATCAGTGTTCCTCCTCAGTGTTCCTCCTCAGTGATTCTCCTGTGTTCCTCCTTACAGTATTCCTCCTCAGTGATCCTCCTCACAGTGTCCCTCATCAGTGTTCCTCCTCAGTGTTCCTCCTCAGTGATTCTCCTCAGTGTTCCTCCTTACAGTATTCCTCCTCAGTGTTCCTCCTCTGTGATTCTCCTCAGTGTTCCTCCTCAGTGTTCCTCCTCAGTGATTCTCCTCAGTGTTCCTCCTCACAGTGTTCCTCCTCAGTATTCCTCCTCACCAGCTGCAGTCTCTTGCTGCTTCTTTAAACCAACACAACAAAGTTATTAACGAAGAGGCTCAATCCACGCCACAGAACATCATCATAACTACACTCAAGCAAGAAGCCCTGCACAGCCCACAGGGAACACAGAGAACATGAGAACACGGAGAACAGGAGAACACAGAAAACAGAGAACTAAGAACACAGAGAGCATGAGAACACAGAGAACACAGAGAACAGGAGAACACTGAAAACTGAGAACATGTGAACACAACCCACGGAGAACACAGAGAACACATAGATCAGAGAACAGGAGAATGCAGAGAACAGAGAACACAGAAAACACAGTCCACAGAGAACACAGTCCACAGAGAACACAGAGAACACAGATAACACAGTCCACAGAGAACACAGAGGACACAGTCCACAGAGAACACAGAGAACACAGATAACACAGTCCACAGAGAACACAGTCCAAAGAGAACGCAGTCCACAGAGAACACAGATAACACAGTCCACAGAGAACACAGAGAACACAGTCCACAGAGAACACAGAGGACACAGTCCACAGAGAACACAGATAACACAGTCCACAGAGAACACAGAGGACACAGTCCACAGAGAACACAGTCCACAGAGAACACAGATAACACAGTCCACAGAGAACACAGTCCACAGAGAACACAGATAACACAGCCCACAGAGAACACAGCGAACACAGAGAACGCAGTCCACAGAGAACACAGATAACACAGATAACACAGTCCACAGAGAACACAGTCCACAGAGAACACAGCCCACAGAGAACACAGAGGACACAGTCCACAGAGAACGCAGTCCACAGAGAACACAGAGAACACAGATAACACAGTCCACTGAGAACACAGAGGACACAGTCCACAGAGAACACAGAGAACACAGTCCACAGAGAACACAGAGAACACAGTCCACAGAGAACACAGTCCAAAGAGAACGCAGTCCACAGAGAACACAGATAACACAGTCCACAGAGAACACAGTCCACAGAGAACACAGAGGACACAGTCCACAGAGAACACAGATAACACAGTCCACAGAGAACACAGAGGACACAGTCCACAGAGAACACAGATAACAGTCCACAGAGAACACAGAGGACACAGTCCACAGAGAACACAGAGGACACAGTCCACAGAGAACACAGTCCACAGAGAACACAGAGAACACAGAGAACACAGATAACACAGTCCACAGAGAACACAGTCCACAGAGAACACAAATAACACAGCCCACAGAGAACACAGCCCACAGAGAACACAGCGAACACAGAGTACGCAGTCCACAGAGAACACAAAGAACACAGTCCACAGAGAACACAGCCCACAGAGAACACATATGACACAGTCCACAGAGAACGCAGTCCACAGAGAACACAGAGAACGCAGTCCACAGAGAACACAGAGAACACAGCCCACAGAGAACACAGCCCACAGAGAACACAGCGAACACAGAGAACAGGAGAACACAGCAAACACAGAGAACAGGAGAACACAGAGAAAACAGAGAACAGGAGAGCACAGAGAACACAGAGAACAGGAGAGCATAGAGAACACAGAGAACAGGAGAACACAGAGAACACAGAGAACACAGTCCACAGACACAGTTCACTTTGTCTCACACTGGGGCAAAAAGTATTTATGCAGCCACCAATTGTAAAAGTTCTCTCACTTAAAAAGATGAGAGAGGCCTGTCATTTTCATCACTTCAACTATGAGAGACAGAACGGGGGGAAAGAATCTAGGAAATCACATTGTAGGATTTTTAATGAATGAATTGTTTAAATTCCTTGGTAACAACAATTATTAATAAGTCACCAACAAACAAGTAAGATTTGTGGCTCTCACAGACCTGGAACTTCTTCTTTCAGAGGATCCTCTGTCCTCCACTCGTTCCTGTATTAATGGCCCCTGTTTAAACTGGTTCTCAGTATTAAAGACTGTCCACAACCTCCAACAGTCACACTCCAAACTCCACTATAGCCAAGACCAAAGAGCTGTCAAAGGACACCACAAACAGAACTGTAGACCTGCACCAGGCTGGAAGACTGAATCTGCTATAGGTGAGCAGCAGGTGTGAAGAAATGAACTGTGGGAGCAATTATTAGAACATGGAAGAGATACAAGAGCACTGATAATCTCCCTCGATCTGGGGCTCCACACAAGATCTCACCCCGTGGGGTCAAAATAATCACAGCAAAAAATCTACCAAAATCGCTGAAGCACACGGGGGGACCTCGTGAATGACCTGCACAGAGCTGGACCAAAGGAACAAAGGCTCCATCAGTAACAATTCAATTTTCAGTTTTATTTTATTCATATAGCCCAGAGATGTTGTAAGTCATCAACAAACAAGTAAGTCTGTTACTTACTTGAGTCTGTGGCAGTGTAATAACACACTACACCACCAGGGACTCACATTCTGCAGGACTTTGTAGCACTTTGAAGGGCTTTGAAAAGTCCATCTATTACTAATACTACTACTATTACTACTACTACTACTACTACTACTACTACTACTACTACTACTACTACTACTACTACTACTACTACTACTTCTATTACTATTACTAATACTACTACTATTACTAATACTACCATGCCGGCTTGTCAAAGCCTGATCCTGTTAGATCTCAGAAGCTCAGCAGGACTGGATCTGGTTAGTACTTGGATGGGAGACCACAGGGGGGCGCCAGTCACAAAAAACTGCTGTTGTGTCCTTAAGAAAGGCACTTCACCCACATTTCCCAGCATGAAAGTGATGTGTGTGTGTGAGTGATGGTGGTGGGAGGGGCTGATGGTGCAGATCGCTTCCATCAGTCTGCCCCAGGGCAGCTGTGGCTACAGTAGTATCTCACCATCACTGGGTGTGGAGAGAATGCATAATTTCTGTAAAGCATCTTTGAGTGTTCAGAAAAACACCATTTAAAACTGATGGATTATTATTTATTATTACAACAGTGCAGTGCCCAAGGGCCCCACCTCCAGATCCTGATGCTTAACAAAGTCTAATAACTGCTTTGGGACTAATTGGCAGAAACATGGCTTTAACTCTGCACCAACAACTTGGATGAACATCTCTATTCATAAAGCAAGGGTAGGTTAAGTGCTTTGCCCATGGACACAACGGCAGTACAGTATTAAGTGTGCCGTCACGTAACCTTACCCAGACCTCCAACAAAGATGAGTCCAACAGAAACAACAGCAACGCAGACCATCATAGCCGATGTGTTATGGCAGTGTCCCATGGTGTTATCCTGTTAGCGTGTTAGCTTCTCCCACACAGCTCCGCTTCACAGACTGTATCGCAGCTCCAGTCCAGGTTATATTTGGGAGAACAAGGAGCCACTGGAGAGTCATTATCGTCATAAAAAACACAGCAGGAGGTTCGGCTCTGACACACTTACAGACCACTCCACTCAGAAGGGGTCCATGGGGCCCCTCAAACACGTTCTGCAGATATTTTAGACTCACATGAGCCATAGTGATGATCACATTTAGAAGTATATTTGCTCCACTGGGAAATTCAGTCCAGGCACCAAAATTACACTTACAGTTAGAGTTAGGAGCTTGTACGGCACAAGAATAAGCACATAAAAATAGTTTTAGAGTTTGTGCCGCAGAGAAGTATTGTATTGAAGTACTAGTATGTGTGCTTTAGTTTGGTTTCCATTGGCTTGTATGGTTTTGATCATTTTGACTTTTGTATTTCATGTTTAGAACTTTTTGAGTTTTTGACCAAAATCATACCTGGAGTATCTGGTTTTAATCCTGTTTACAAGATACTTCCCAGGATTGTTGCACTGCAGGTAGAAGTCCATAAATCACAGTCAGACTTGTTCTAATCATTTCTACAGTCAGATTGCGTCCATTACAACAACATACTAACAAAAGCATATATGGGGCATGTTGCTTATAAATTAGTTTATATTTTGGTGATTCCTTCTGCTGCCAGTAAATGGCGAGAGCACCAGATCAAGAGTGCTGAAGCTGGAAAATAGTGTGTGTAAATTGTAAAACACAAAGTGCCAAGGAAAAGGTTGTCAGTTGCATGTGTAAAGGTCCTGCACCCACTTTTTTGTTTTGTAAAGATAAGAACACCTGTATTTGTCGTACAATATGGGAATTCCAGTTTTGTCATATGTGAGCAGACTGTGCCCCAGTCCAGACACTATATTGTATTAGCGACTCTTGAGCTCAAAATAAGCCCACTGTGTACTGTCTTTAATTCGAAAGCATTTTATTGTCTGATAATCAGGAAGTGCACATTTGCATGTGAGTTATTGTTAACATTACTCTGCTTTCACTGTTAAAAAGTGCTTATAAACTCATCATGGTGAATAAGGAGGATGTTTGAAATCCAAACAGTAAGTGAGGAATAAAACCGTTTAAAATGGACTAGTTCCGTTTGTCATATCTGACGACAGTAAATATCACATATTGTACCTTTAGAGACCAGTAGAAATAAAAATAATACATAATGTGTTCCTTTAAACCAGCCTTCATATTTGGGGGAAAGCAAACACACTTTAAAACACACCATTCTATTTCTATTTCTAGCGTCAGTTTTGTATTAGCGCTCCGAGCAAGCTTCTAAACATCCAACCAGCATGAAAACAAGTCCTCAAAGAGCGCCTCAACCGTCTGATTTATGTCATTATTCAAATCCACTTATATTTATCTGAATTCTTTGAGGTGAAAAATAAATTAACTTCAGAGAAAGAAATGTGTTTGTGGAAAATTCTAATTAAATATTAAAATAACTGTGGTTTTTGTGTCTTTGAAACAATTTTGAATTATAAATTTGACGGAGATAAGACTAGACTAGGGGAAATGTCTTGCCCAAGGACACTCAAGCAAGCAATAAATAAGCAAGGATTGAACTACCAACTCAGCAGTTAGAGAACAAGCCTTTTTCTTATGGAGCTACTGAGGCCAATTCTCTGCAGATTAGTAGGAAAAAAGACTGTAATATTTGCTTTTAGAGCCAAGATAAAGCTGCACTATGTCACAAGGAGATGTTACAGTTTTATCCTAAATATTCCACAATTTGTCATTCAATTTTTTAATCTCCATGGAGACAATCAGGTGATGTTACCAAGCCAAGTTACACGTCAGGAGAGGCGACCCGGCTCACAGTAAGAAGAACACCTACACCTGGATACATACAGGACATTTGTTTAATGCCATACTGTGAAACATTCCAGCCAAAGTATTAACATCTCCATGAAGACAAGGATGCAGGCTCCTCACCAAAAGTTGCACAGTGCATTTTTTAAGTGTACAATTCTGCTATTCTAAGCCACACAGCTGGACTAACCTAAACCAGAGTTAAATAAGCTCCATTCACTGGAATAGTCATGAGTCACCATCAGCTTCCAGACAAGGTGAAATGCTTCAATTTGTTTCTTTCCACATCGCACCATATTTTTCCACAAAAACTGCGTCCTTTGTCCTATTATTCACATTCAAAGCATCCCATCACACTCTCCCCAATCTTTGCTACGTCACCCCCACCCATGCACACTCCTAGCACCCACACAGCACCCCAGTGACACCCACAAGGCACCCGCAAGTCTCAGATGCCCCTGTGCATCCGAGAAGTGTGACCGGACCTACCTGTGCCAGTCCAGAGCGTGCAGGGAGCAGGGACTGTCTGACAGCTTCGAGCATATAAACACACAGGCTCACCAGTGCCATGCTCTGATTGGGCGTGAGCGGAGGAGGGGCGGGACTAAAGGGGAGGGGTGAGCCAATGGTGAGAGAGAGAGAGCTGGGATTCCTGAAAGAGTGTGGAGTGGATGGAGAGAGGGACTGCAGCAGAAGATGGAGAGGAGAGGGGTATGTTACAGAAGCAGGGCTCTTCATTTGGATGAAGCACAGATCTGTCAGCCTCACACGTTCATGTCAAGATTCAAAACAATTCAAATCGATGTTTATCTGATTAGACTCCTTCAAGCTCCGAACTTTGATCCTGCAAATCCACATTTAAATCTTGATGTGGGAATAACATTTCTGTACCAATACTGCGCCATTTAGTGACCAGTGCGTATTTGTGTATAAATGAAGACATATTGAGGTTTGTTCTGGTATTTATGAATAAACTAAGTGTGTTAATCCCTCAGTTACAGGCATCTCTGACAAAGATTACAGTCAGAACGATGCACCGATCCAGATTTTTCAGATCCAATTTCACAAATATCAACACTAACTTTAAGTATCTGTCAGATGCCTTATATCAGACCGGGCCCTTTGGTTGACTCTGACCGGCCTGTTTAAGCTCATTTGGAATTACAAAATAAACATATTTTATCATTGCATTTATCATAGCATTAAGGTATTTTTAAATGGCATTTTCTGTAAGACAACCTCACTTTTTCATTGCTTACTCATAACATAAACTCTTTCCAGTCTGACCAGTGCGTCAAAACAATGAGATTTACTGCTTTTTATACAGAAAAAAACAATTAATATTATGCAGAAGTGAGTTAAGAATTTTGGCCCTCAATAATATTTTCTGTTTCTCACGTGGCCTGGAAAAGGATTGAAAAAAGAATTGCCCGCCCTTATAAAAACAGATTCCAGTGTAGGGGCAGAAAATGGCACTTATTTCCTTAAAACACAGTTCACTTATTAAGAAATCCCATAATGTGCTGTAACTCTTACTGATCCTTCAAATCACTACTGGAATTCTTTGTTTGAGAAGTTCAAACATGATGAAATATTCTAGGCTCAAATCAGCCTGTAGATAGTCTTATTACCTCCCATTAAAGGCCCCACACCTGATCCAGCAAATTATTCTGCATCAGCACATTCACATTCAGTACTAGTACCAGCATCAGAACTGAAGAAGCTGTAAATGGTACTCTTAAACACACACACACACACACACACACACACAGACACACACACACACAGACACACACACACACACGCACACACACAGACACACACACACACACACACACAGACACACACACACAGACACACACACACACACACACACACACACACACACACACACACACACACACACACACACACACACACACATGCACACACACACACAGACACACACACACACACAGACACACAGACACACACAGACACACACAGACACAGACACACATAGACACACACACACACACACACAGACACACACACACACTCACAAAATATGTATAAAGTTAGAATAGTTTTTTACTGTGATCACACATGTAAACCACAGTATACAGAATTATAATAACAAGTGCTGGATTTGTGCTCAGCTTTGAAAACTATCCCTGAGCCTGAATTGTTTAAATGATCGCAACTAACCACAGATCAATGGGTGGATATTGGGGTATAGTAAGGTAATGATGAGCGGAAGTTAATTAACGATCTTGAATGTGTCTGTTTGAATTAGTATATTTGTTAGTCTGGATGATCTCGTTAAAGTACTTCTGCTCTAACATCCTCTAAAAGTATAAAGAAGTGAACTGGTGCTGCATTCTACTGTGCTCAGAACTCGGGAAAACTGACCTCCACCTCGACAAAGTGCAATGGAACAGCCAACAAATGGGGGTTCTGAAACACAAACTCGGGTAATTTGGTGCAGAGTCGCTTGGATTTACGTCACAGCAAAAAATGGGAGCGCACACAGTCAATGGGGAGAATTGTCTTGTATGTGCAGAGAAAGTTACATTTTCACATCATTTGACAGTAGACAGAAGTTTTTTTTCTGAACATGTAAAAGTCAAACTGCCATAATTGAGTCGCCGACAGCTTAATGTTAGCTAACAGACTCTATTTATTAGCAGGAGCCATACATTAAACTTTCTCAAGCATCCATATTTTCCCCGACTCTTACAATGGAACGAATTTACATGGATGTCGGGAGAACTGACTCAGATTTATCCAGTACAACAGAATGCAGGGTGAGGGAGTGTGACGTCACCCACAGCGTTCAGCTTCAGTCAAATGAAGCTCATCAGGATTTGGAGCCACGTTTAATACATAAACTGTATATATGAGTGGACTAAGTGAGTTTGAGGTCTCCACAGCGTTCAGCGCTGCTCAAATGAGGCTCTCAATGCCACGGTTACAAGAGCAAATCTGGAGCCACGCTCCATATTTGGAAATCTGACCGTGAGTATCATAACAACCACAAGAGCCAGTCATGATTTAGGTCATTAAATGTGCCGCCCTCCTCATGGCAGAGCGGCGATGCATCATATATACGGACTATGGATGTGATACTCTGAACCTCCATGGGCCGCTGGATTTCTGTGATTCTTGAGAATAATAAGGAAACTTTTAGGTTTTATCATCAAACTTTAAATAGTAAGTTTAAGTCATTGATTTATGTTCTATGTTCTGTTACGTGCGAACAACAATAGAGTTGCAATTTAACGAAATTCACTTTACTTTATGCTAGTCAAGTTATGCTAGTTAAGATTCTAATTGTTTGAGATCTTTTGTCATCTTATTTCAAAAATAGTCAATTGGGACAGGAAAGCGAGAAGGGAACTTACTTAGGAGCGAAACGTGCTAGCTGTCAATCAAACCTGTTGCTAACGCTCGGCGGCAGCGACCTCGGGAAATGAAGGTGTCTGATTGGTCCATTATTTATGTTCATATCTTGATTTAGGAACAAGATAGAGAAATTAACAATTCAGGATCATGTGTCATGGGTTCATACGAACAATTTAAGACCAAAATGACGAGGCCACAGCAGCAGTTACAGAGAGAGGAGCGATAAGATCCCAATGTAAGTCAATGGGAATAAGGGAGAGAAGGAGCGGGAAGAGCCTCCTGGAGCACTTTCTGCACCCAGCAGCTAACGGGTTAGCTTAGGCCACTTATATATGCAGTCTATGGTTCAATATTAGGAATTTATTTAGGGATAAAATAACAAAATTAAAAACACCAGGATCATGTGGGTCGGGTGAATGCAAATATTTAATAGGATCCTGACAGCAGCAGTTACAGACAAAGGGGAGACAACTTTTGGAATTCTAAGTGAATTAGAGTCAGTGAAGTCAGAAACGGCTCACTTCCTGTTTGGAAGATGGCAGCGAGTGGCTCCAGTTATATATGTACAGTCTATGGGCTTTTGGGTTAAAACTCCTCTCCTCCTCTCCCTCTCCTCTTCTCCCTCTCTCCTCCTTTCCCTCTAGCTCTCCTCTCCCTCTCCTCCTCTCCCTTTCTCCTCCTTTCCCACTCACTCTCCTCTCCCTCTCCTCCTCTCCCTCTCTACTCCTATCTTCCTCTCCCTCTCCTCCTCTCTCTCTCCCCTCCTCTCTTTCTCTACTCCTCTCCCTCTCTATTCCTCTCCCTCTCTCCCCCTCTCCCCTTTACTCCTATCCCTCTCTTCTCCCTCCCTCTCTCCCCCTCTCCTCCTCTACTCCTCTACCTTTCCCCCTCTATTCCTTTCCCTCTCTACTCCCCTCCCTCTCTCCCCTTCTCCCCCCTTTTACTCCTCTCCCTCTCTACTCCTCTACTCATCTCCCTCTACTCCTCTCCACCTCTCCCTCTCCTCCCCTCCTTTCCTCCTCCCATCTCTCTCCCTCTCTCCTCTCCTCTTTCTCTCCTCCTCTCTCTCTCCTCCCCCTCTCCTCCTCCTCCTCTGCTCCTGTATTACTCCTTGTATCCTCCTCTGTTCTCAGGTGGAGGTGTGGGTGGATTTCATGGGTACGTGCCCACGCTGCAGTCACCAGTGCTCAGTCAACAGCCCTGCACTCCTCTCATTATTATCACTCCATCATTTTTTCATTAAGAGGAGAGCCAGAGAACCAGCTACATGCTAACTATTATCTATAATGTGCTTGTTTGGGTCCAAAAAGCAGTTTAAAACTAGGGATGCAACAATAACCGAAATCTGGTGATATCGTATCATGAGAGATCTCACGATAATATCGTGGACCATCACAATATATCGAATCCCAAGTCTCTTTGCTTAAATGAATAGTTCTGGTGCAGAAATTGCAAAAAAAAAAAAACAAAACAGAGGGAACTACATAGACCATGATCCTTTGCTCCGTTTCAGTGCAGACTACATGAAGAAATAACTGTTCTAAGCACTTTGAAATCTTCATTCTTTGGATTAAGTCTTGTGAAGACAGAGGAAAAAGGAGCAGATTCACAGTTTTGTGCCTCCACAAAATATTGTAATAAATCTGGTACGGTGAGATGTTTATGGTGAAAATCTGGTACAGAGAGATTTGGATTTTGTTCCATCCCTAATGACAATAAATGTTGTACCAAATGACTGGTCAAAGCATTTTAGAATGGCAGTCTTGTTATTCTTATCGTAATATCGTGAGCCTCCCTACCATATCGTGAGCTTTCCCATGATATTACAATAAATATCGTGCCGTGAGGTTCAGGCCATGAAGATATTGTATCGTAAGACTTGGATATTGTTATATATCATGCTTTAAATAACTTTTTTTTATAAAGTTTCAGAAACAGATGTGACTTTGAACTGTAGACCTTGTGGTCATTAATCATCACAGTGCTGATGAGCCCTGAGCTTTCACACTTAGAAAAGGCCCATATCACACTATTTTCTGATCTATGTTTTAATGGAGTTTCCTCATCACAAACAGATCTGGAGTTGTGTTTTGTTTCAGTCACATGTTTAACACACAAACGTGATTTAGGAGGAGTTCTTCTCTTGAACAGAAAACGCTCAGTTCCACTTTGTGATGTCATCATACATCACTGGAATTATTTGGATAATTTCAGTCCTGGAATTCCCAATCTCTGAACAAAAGGTCTTAGCTTGAAAAAGTACCTTGAAAAGTACCGCTTCATGACATCACAAGGTGGAACAGAGCATTTTGAGCTTTGGAGATGTAGACAGACTAATAATAAAAGATCATTCAAATGTGTGAATGAAACAAAACACAACTCCAGGTCTGTTTTAAAGGCGGGAACTGTTGGGTGCGCAGAGGTGGACCCAATAAACAGACTGGAGGCGAGGAAAAAATGTAAAAAGTAACATGGGTTTATTGATATCAATGGTGATTGTAGAGAGGAGCCTGGAGCTGGACACAAGAGTCTGATTGAGCTGACGAGCAGGTGCTCCCAGCAGGCTCCACCCATGTCCACACCAACAGCCAGTGAAGACTCGTGTCAACAAACAGGGGTGTGACAGGAACAACAGCACATCCATCCATCCATCTTCTTCCGCTTAATCCGGCTGGGTTGCGGGGGCAGCGTGCTGCCCAATACTCATAGCACCTGACCCCCCCTATGAACCCCTCTGCAGGTGGTGAGCCCACAGGAGGGTGGACAACATGGTCCTTGATGTTAGTGCATGTTTTGGGTTGATGGGGGAAACCGGAGTACCCGGAGGAAACCCATCCAGACACGGGGAGAACATGCAAACTCCACACAGAAAGGCCCGGGCGACCCGGGGATCGAACCCGCAACCTTCTTGCTGTGAGGCCTGAGTGTTGCCACTCAGCCACCGTGCCGCCAACAGAACATCATTATAATCAATGGTTTAAAGCTCTAATCTTAATTGGGTTGGCAAATTGGTTTACATTCTGTTTGTAACCAGCTTCTATCTTCCATGGATAATGTATAGAATAATGTACAGCAAAGTTCTTTTCACACAAAATATCACTGTTATTCAAATATTCTTTTCTTGTATGAATCACTCGGAAATACAGCTCAGAGTCAAAAATAAAAGTTTTTGTGCAATGTCTGTTTTTTCTAAAGCAGAAACAACAGCAGAAATGTGCCCTCTCTCTCCTGAGCGTAAAAACGTTCTATGGTGGCGTGACGGTGGAGTGATGGTGCTTCAGGTGCGGTGACTCATCTGAGTGTGGAAGAGAACAGCTCAGATCTGTCCTTCGGTCTGTGGCCATCTCCTGTCCCTCTGCTTAAACACACACACCAGGGACTTATCTAACGAGAACATCTCAGAACATCTCAGAAGATCACATCTGAGCTGACCTCCTGCACACTGAGGAGCTCGCACAGGGCCATGTATTGCAGAGAGGAGCGGGAGAAAAAGGCAGATACAGAAAAGAGAGATAGAGACTGTGAGATAGACAAAGGAAAAGAAATAGACAGAGCAGAAGAGAGATATAGAGAGAGAGACTGGGAAAGTGAGACAGAGACAGAGAGAGACAGACAAAAACAGAGACAATGAGCGAAACAGACAAAGAGAGATAAAGAAACAATGAGAGAGAGAGAGAGAGGCAAGGGAAAGAAAGAGAGAGATAAATAAAAAGAAAAATAAAAGGCTAAAGATGATTTCCCAGGTTTTGTTTTTTACAGTCAAGCTGAGACAGACAGAGCTAGTTACCTTCTAATGGTTAGCACTAATCCAAACTTTTATCATTTATTATTTATTAGCAGGTTTCAGGCATCAAGTTAATCTGCTAACAGATACTTCTGTGTTTGTGACTATAACAAGTTTCTGAATTCACTTATGGCAACCCTCAGGCATTTGGGCCTCAATACTTGCTTACAATTACTACATTGTACCTGCTGTGTATTCTGTCCATATACTGCACTGTACACATATACTACACTGTACACATGTACTGCACTGTACACATATACTACACTGTACACATGTACTGCTCTGTACACATATCCTGCACTGTACACATATACTACACTGTACACATATCCTGCACTGTACACATATCCTGCACTGTACACATATCCTGCACTGTACACATATACTGCACTAAACACATGTACTGCACTGTACACATATACTACACTGTACACATGTACTGCTCTGTACACATGTACTGCACTGTACACTTATCCTGCCCTGTACACATATACTGCACTGTACACATGTACTGCACTATACACATATACTGCACTGTACACATATCCTGCACTGTACACATATACTGCACTATACACATGTACTGCACTGTACACATGTACTGCACTGTACACATATCCTGCACTGTACATATATCCTGCACTGTACACATATACTGCACTATACACATGTACTGCACTGTACACATATACTGCCCTGTACACATATACTGCACTGTACACATGTACTGCACTATACACATATACTGCACTGTACACATATCCTGCACTGTACACATATCCTGCACTGTACACATATACTGCACTATACACATGTACTGCACTGTACACATATACTGCACTATACACATGTACTGCTCTGTACACATGTACTGCACTGTACACATATACTACACTGTACACATGTACTGCACTGTACACATATACTGCACTATACACATGTACTGCACTGTACACATATACTGCACTGTACACATATACTGCCCTGTACACATATACTGCACTGTACACATGTACTGCACTATACACATATACTGCACTATACACATATACTGCACTGTACACATATACTGCACTGTACACATATACTACACTATACACATAGTGTATAGTGTATAGCCAAACCCAAAGGCCTGCTTGGTGGTCACTTAAACATCCGAAGCCTTATGCCTAAATGTGACCAAATACAACATCTCTTGAGTGAATCAAATATTGACTTTTTATGTCTAACTGAATCTTGGTTACATCCAAACACTCCAGTAGCAGGTGTGCATGTTCCAGGATATAACATCTTTAGGCGTGACAGGCCAGAGGGCAGAGGTGGAGGTGTGATGTTCTATGTCAGGGATTACCTAAAATGCAGCCAAGTAAAATGGACATCCCCTAACAGTTTAGAATGTATTGGGCTCAATGTAAGCCTGTCCCCCCAAATGTCTATTATGCTGATTGGAATATACAGGGCTCCAACAACACCTAATGTGTTCTATGAGGAATTAAAGGCTATCCTCAAAGAATGTAATTGGAAGAAGGAAATAATTTTACTTGGAAATTTTAATGTGAATTGGCTTGATAAATCAACCCGCAAAAAGCTCAAATTTTTCGCAAATAAACATGAGCTTTTTCAACTGATACATGGCCCAACAAGGATAAGCAAATTAACAGAAACTTGCATTGATTTGGTATTCTCCAACAGACAGGATAGAATCTATAAAACATATAATATGATCACCGGTTTGATTCTTTTATGTAGGAAGTTACCAAAAAATAGGTGTGTTCGTCCTTTTAACAAGCCAGCTGAACAGTTAAAAATACCCAAAAGTGAAATAAAGAACCTAGAAGCAGCCTTAAATGAAATTAATTGGGTTGAACACCTTTCAACTGACAATTTAGATGAAAACTGCAAAATATTCATTAACACAATTCAAGATTTAATGCAGAAATTTCAGAAAAAGGTAAAAGTCAGACCTCAGAAAAAACATCTACCTTGGTTGAATGAAGAAATCTGGACACAGATGAAACGACGTGACCATGCACTTAAGGTTTCACTGAAAACTAAAACAACTACAGATAGACAACTTTTTTGCTCACTTAGAAACAAAGTCTCTGCAGAAATTAGATATGCTAAAGCAAATTTTTTCATTAACACTATAAAAAATGCCAAATGTAATATGAAAGAGGTGTGGACACACATTAGAAAATTGACTGGACACTTCCCTTCAAATAACATTAGAGAAATAAAAGTTAACAATGAATTGTCTATCCATCCATCCATCCATCTTCTCCCGCTTAATCCAGCTGGGTCGCGGGGGCAGCTTACTGCACAATCCTCATAGCACCTGACCCCCCCTATGAACCCCTCTGCAGGTGGTGAGCCCACAGGAGGGAATTGTCTAATGATCCGTTAAAAATGGCTAATGCCTTCATTACATATTTCATAGATTCTGTTAAAAACTTGACACAGCAGACATCAGTTCCTGCAGAATCTGGTTTTGCCATAATGCCTGCTGTTATTAATGAACCAGCCTTTGAACTTAGTCCTGTATCACTTTCACAAATTGAGAAGACAGTCGGCGGCCTAAAAAAATCTAAAGCTAAAGATGCTTTTGGATTGAGCACAATGTTTATAAAAAATCATAAACAATCACTTGTATTATAAATGAATCGATAAATACAAATACATTTCCGGATTTTTGGAAGATATCTACAATTTCACCAATATTTAAATCTGGAGACCCAACAGAAACCAGCAACTACAGACCCATAAGCATCTTGCCAGCAGTATCTAAAATACTGGAAAAGTGTGTAGCAGGGCAACTCACAAGACATCTAAACAACAGTCCTTTCAATCTTCACCAAATACAATTTGGATTCAGAAAGCATTATTCTACAGAAACAGCTGTATGCTTCTTCCTGGAAAAATTAAAACTGAACATCGATAGAGGAGGCGTTGTGGGAGCAGTATTCCTCGACCTCAAGAAAGCATTCGATACAGTCGATTGCCAAATCTTATTCGAAAAATTTTCTTGTTTCAACCTCTCTCCAAACACTGTGCACTGGGTGGAATCAGACCTCACACAAAGAAAACAATTCGTTAGAGTAACAAATGCTTCATCTTCGATTTGCGAAAACCAGTTAGGGCTACCTCAAGGCTCAGCTTTATCACCATTATTATTTTGTCTTTATATAAATGATTTTCCAGATAGCTGTCCACCGAATGTGCAGTGTCAGTTATATGCAGATGACGCAGTTCTCTATGGACATGCAAAAAACAAAGCTCAAGCTGCTCAAGAATTAACATCTGCTATGAGTAAAGTTTCTGAATGGATGCAAAGGTCACATCTGATCCTAAATGTATCAAAAACAGTTAGCATGTTTTTTTCTAAAAGTATCATTAGTGAAGATAATCCTCCAATATTGATTAACGGAACAATAATTCAAACAGTTAACAAATTTAAGTATCTTGGAGTCACCATTGACTCCAAACTCAACTTTAAACAACATATTAACAAAGTTGTTAACAAAATGAAATTCAATTTGTCTAATTTTAAGCACATAAGAGACAACCTAACAACAGAAACAGCTAATCTATACTTTAATTCAATGATTGTCCCACACTTGACATACTGTATGACAGGCTGGGTGTCAGCATGCAAGACGACTCTGAAACCTATTGAAACCATATACAAACAAGCATTAAAAATTCTTGATAGAAAACCAAAGACTCACCATCATTGTTTAATTCTGAAAAAATACAACATATTAAGCTGTGACAATATGATCAAACTCGCAGACTGCACCCTTGTTTACAAAATTCTACACGGACTGGCTCCCACCTCACTCCAGGAATTTGTCAAAAAAAGTCATAATAGAGCTACAAGAGCAAGTTCCAGAGGTGACTGTGTAATTCCATCTAGAAAAAGCACCTTTGGACAAGCAGTATTCTCTTTTCGAGCCTCTCAAACCTGGAGCACTATTCCGGCAATAATACGAGAGCTGCCCACACTTGGCTCTTTTTCTCAACAACTCAAGTCATGGCTGTTGGAAAACCAAAACTGTCCACATTAGACTCAAACTGATTTGTGCACTTTTGTAGTTTTAGCATTGTAAATTCTGCTATGAAGTATGTGTGATAGTATTTGGATATGTGAAATGAAACCTCATGAATTGGTCTGTGAACGGAGAAGCACTTTAACTTTAATGTGGTAAATTATAATCGGTAGTGTGTGATGCCGTGTGGATATGAATGAAAGTGAATTATATGAATAGGTCGAGATAATGAAATGATTGGCACCTTATATTAGATATTGTAACTTTGTGGTTAATGCGGTTGCATCTGCTTTGTGGTGAGTGCAGCATGTGGTTATGATTGAATGAGTGTATGAATTGACTAATATTAGTATTCTTTGTATGTGGTAAATTGTGCATGTTTTTTTACGGGTCGTGTGGCTGGTTCACACCAGCAGGACTGAGGATGGAAATTAGCTTTGGCTATAATCCTGCGTATTTACAGATATGTGATTTTTCCATATATTCCTGTTTTGATATGCATTGTCCCTTCATAAATAAATAAATATAAATACAAAATACAAATACATATCCTGCACTGTACACATATACTGCACTGTAAACATATACTACTCTGTACATAAACATTCAGAGTCACTTATTGTACATAACAATTTGTAGCCTACTTTACTCCACTGACAGAGTTGTGTTCAGTTTTATACCACTTTTTAATAAGTAAACCTTAATTAATCTCAATGGTGCTTTAATAAGAATGACCCGGGCTTAGTAACTACTACTACTTAATTAAACAGATAAGAGTCATTAGTTTTAGAATTTATTATTATCATTTATATTTTTTACTCTTTCTGATTATATTTTATTGTGATGAGTGAGTTACTTTGTCCAAATCATTTCCCTTGTGGATCAGTAAAGTTTGTCTAAGTCTAAGTCTAGTTACTAAACCTGGTAAAGTGGTCATATTTGGCCACACTTGACCAATAAGTTCCTGCCACCCGCAGAGTGGAACTAAACAGTCTGAATCACATTGTTTACTGGTCCTAGTCTTTTTTGGGTATTTTACCGCAAACTAGGTCCATTTGCAGCTTTCATAAATTCATACATTTTGTGTGGTGCCTCCACTGGTCACTGCATTTGCAAGTTCTATGTGACATCACACAGAACTGCCCTGATTACAGGCTGGTGTTTCTAGCAGAGTTTAAAGACTGTTTTTATGCCTTAGTGCCCCAATACGTACAGCCTTTTTAAGTTGGCAGGAAGTGAGTGACAGAGCATTCACCCACTGATCCGAAAGCTGATGGTTCGACTCCACATGGCCATTGCAAGACACTCCATTTACCTTCAAAAGTATTCACATTTCCACATAGTTCCTCACACATTCAGTTCTAATGATAAAATTATGTGTTTTTAGCACTGACACCACTACCTGTGAGGATTTCAGTCTGTCCCTACATGAATAGAAGCAGAGGCTGTTGCAATGTGGGGCTGTGGTTGGATGAGGCGGTTTTGTGCTGTTGCTGTGGGCTGTGTGTATGGAGCTCAGAACAGAGTGAGTCATGGCAGAATGAGAGAAAATCACACCTGGTTTGATGAGGAACGTGTTTTAATGACAGTAAAAGCAGCACAAATGTCAGCTCTCTGGAAATGCCAGCTAAATAATAGGCACACTCCAAAGACAAAAGGGAAATGCATCAGGCTGTGAGGGCACAGGGAGGGTGGGTGTGCTCAGTTATCATGTCAATCACTGGTAAGGGATTTTTGGGTGTACATAGTGTTACAAATAGCATAAAGATATTGTAATGGCACTGTTTAAAGGGCCTATATTACTCTACCTTCTTTACCCAGAGTTGTATTCTGTTTCATTCACACATGTTTAACATACAAATCCTGCATATTTAGGCTGTGCAGTATATCACTTTTCAGGGGGTCTCACTTCTTGCTTGTCACCATGGAAATGTTACTGCACAAACTGAAATGTTTCACAGTACAGCATCCAAGTTTTTTACTAACTAACCTCACATGTTTGTCTCCAAGTTTATTGTCACATTGTGTAGCATTCTAGGCAAAGCAATAACATCTGTATGCAGACAAACAGGTGGCAGAAAAGTTTCCCAGTGCACCTTTGTGTGTAAAATCCCTCAGTCTCAGAATCCGCAGCAAAGGAGAATTTCAATTTGTCAACTGGACAAAAGTTTATTTTGGTCAAATAGGTTTTGCAGCTCATCAATTATTCAACCAAAATACATTTTTGCCCAGTTGACAAATTATATTTCCCTTTGCTTGTGCACCTTTCATGACAATTCCCATGGAGTTCAAAAAACAATTATTATACAATATATTTAGTCAGTTGTCCTGCTCCATTCATCTCTCCATCACACTCTCTTTATCACTCCCTTGCAGTGTTCCTTCCTTCAGACAGAGGGCGCTCTTTCCTGCCCTGTGCCTGAATGTGGGCTTGTGTGGCAGAGACTCGCTCCACTGCTTCTCCTCACTGAAGCCCCTCCCATCCGTCACTTTGGCCACGCCCACTACAGGCTGGAAGACTTTGCTTGTGTATCCGTATGGGTGGTAGATTGATAAAATATCTTCGTCATTCATATCCTCTTCATCGCTGTTCCCTATCACTACCAGTTCGGCCTGGATGGGCTCCTCATCATCTTCATCCATGTTCTCGTAACCCATGAAGACCATCGTCACAGCTTCTGGGTCAAGCTCCTCCAGAAGACTGTTGGCTAGGCTCTCCGTGTATGTTGGTGAGATTCTGTCAAGATTGCTTTCATTGGTGTGGAGATCATATGTTGTTTCTATGTCCTCGTAGACCAGCTGGTTTGGCATCCCGTCTGAACTTGCTCGAATCAAAACTACAGCTGCCTTTTGGTTGTCAATGTCTTGTTTCATCATCATATCTTGTGCTAAAATCTGGTTTGATCCAAGTTCTCTATAACGTGGATCAGGACTTGGTGTTTTGCTTTGACTCAAATCATTCTTCTGGGTCTCTAAGTTTCCATGGAGGTTTGTAGACCTTTTAGTTACATCCAGGTCAAAGCTTGTCTCAAGGGTCTTGTGAACTGGCTCTGTTTTTATTGGCAATCCTTTCAATCTCCCCAAAGCTGGGGTCATGTCCTTTTCTAACTCCATTCTGGAATTACCAATCAGCATTTCATTTGAGTTGGTTAAATCGGTAGGAGAATTGTTCATAGTTCTTCTGATTAAGTCCAGTTCATATCTGTGAGTAGACAAAAGAGATCGAGATCTGTGGTCGTCATAAGGTGGTCCGACTGAGGTTGGAATTTCTTCTGAGACCAAATCACTAAAATCATTGATGCAGTGTAAAGTTGGTGGACTTGTCATAGGAATTACATCAGAATCTTCCAGGTATTCTTCAATTCCTGACTCGGATCTGCTGAAGGTAGGGCTTGGGGTTTCACTTTGGTCATATTTGTCTGTTGAAGGTTTGTGAAGATTCGTAGATTTTGCAAGGAAATCAAAATCATATCTACACCTAGCTTGTTGGGGGCTTGACTCAGTGTTCTTACAGACTTGCTGAGTTGTAGTTGTCAAAGCAGTGGGACTGTTTTTGATGGAGCCCAAAATGGCATAAAGACTATCACTTATGTCATCAATAATTTGGATGTTGGAGCTTGAAATCAGATGGTTATTTCCTTCCCCATCTAATTCTGGATATACTTCCAGTCTAGACCCAGTTGTACTAGAGGCTGGATTTGGAATTCTGGTGTTTTTGCCATGAACTGGACTTGGACTGGGGGTCTTGGTGGACTTGCTGGAGGCATGAGGGGTTGAGGGCCTGCCTGTCCCAGTGAAGGGGGCTGCATACACGGGCTGGTGGTACTGCACATCCCCGCTCCAGTCTGTGGCCTGACGGAGCAGCTCTTCTACATCAGTGGTGGAGAGCACAGACACCTCCCCAGAACATCCACCAAGGGGCAGTGCATACACAGACTTGCGGCCATCCTCGTACACCTTTAAACCCTTTTCCTGGATCATGTCTGGAGTTATGGAGGTGCTGGAGATCACTTGGGTTTTTCCAGTACTTTTGTCGACCTCCACACTGATCTCCATGGCAAATGTGGCTGAAACAGAGAAGACGTGGTTAGTAAAGGTCAGTGTACAAAGAGCAATCATGCAAGTACGTACTGTGATTACATTATTTTAGTTTATTTTACCCA
This sequence comes from Odontamblyopus lacepedii, assembly GCA_034769755.1. Taxonomy (NCBI): domain Eukaryota; kingdom Metazoa; phylum Chordata; class Actinopteri; order Gobiiformes; family Gobiidae; genus Odontamblyopus; species Odontamblyopus lacepedii. The sequence goes on along the minus strand of CM068361.1, from coordinate 5,638,165 downwards.
TGACTAATTTTCTTATTTCTGAGTTGGAGATGTGTTCTCTGCCCATAAGATGAGGGAGAGACACAGTCCTCTGTGTTTCTGAGGATGGTTCATACTCTTTTGCTCAGAGCTTTGTTAGTGAAATGAACAATAGCTCAGTGTCGGATGTAATGAATAATGCTCTAATATTCCTCAGCGAGGTCCTACAGCTCACTCTTCAGGTGTGGGTGTGGTCCTACACCTTCTATGCAGTGTCCTGATGTGTGCCGTCAGGAGGGGTGAAATAGAACCATAGTTACATTCATAACTTTTGTATTTATCCATTGCTACCCCGAGGCTGAGGCTGTATAGTCATCTTTCAGGCCACCACAGTTAAATCTGAATAGTTTCCATTATGAAAAGACGTCTGTATAAAGACATCTCTACCATTTACATCTCCATTCAGTGCTGGCCTTGAAAACATGATGTGTTCTGACAAAAGTGTGCTGCTGTTTGTTCTGAACAGATTCTCATATAATGTTAGCCCAGTCGCCATGACGACCAGCACTCTGGTTTACAGACGTTTGTCGCAGCACTTGAAGGCAGCACAGACTAATGAAGGAGTGATTTGTATGCAGATGGAGAGGGTTGATGAGAGCATATCTCAGGAGGCGTTCTAACAGTCTCTAACACCAACATTACATTACATTAGCCCTGTTTACTTCTATCAATACTGCTCAAATAGAAGAGGACAAAGGCTCTGGACGTTCTGTCACAGTCTTAACAGCGTAGTAGCACATACAGTAACAGAGAGGGAATTTTAATATGAAGAAGTTTGTTCACCTGCACCTACACCGTTATTGTTTTCACAGAATTTGATTGAGATAAAAAGTCCAAAAGGACACAAAGACGCTCTCTGCTGGACTCTAATGTAATGCAATACAACAACTGTGACCTTTACAGATGGTTGCACTGTTTTATCAGTGCCAAAGCCTTAGCTTAAAATCACACACCCTCACTGCATTTTTATATGAATTTAAAGGCATTTTGCTAGCGGGTCAGTCACTTGCTTGTCTCCATGGAGATTGCTTTACCTGAAGTGTTTCTCTGTATGGCATTATCTATCTTGCTAAAATTCAATTATAGTTTGTAATTTCGATACAAAGGAATACACTCTACAAACAATAGAAATTAATGTCAACATTAAATTATTGCACTTTCTTTTCTATTCCCATGTGGTCTTATAACTGTGTACTCCCTCAGTGCTCCAGGTAGTGGTTCATGGGTGTACACTAGTCTATGTGCTCTTATACTTGTTCTGATACAGCTCAAGATCATTCTAAAGACATTCAGGAAAGGTTCATTTCTGTCCTGTGAATGGGGCGTTTTTCGTATTGATATCTGCTCAAATGAGTACGTAGTTTTGATACTAGTTTTAGTATTGATTAGTATCTGATTTTCAATACTTTTGAATAATCTAGTTTGTATTCTTAAAAAAACCTTGGCCCCTTCCAGCAGAAAAGTTAGTGCACCTTTAAATGTTTTAGCTGATATTGTTTAAATAACTGTGCCATTAATTTCACTGCACTTTTTGTCTGTTGCCCAACATCACAAAGCCCTCTAGTTTTACTTAGTATTACAGTTTTTTTTTTTTTTTTGGAAATTAGTAAGTTTAGCATTTTCTCCGATTGGAAAAAAAAAAAAAACATTGTGAAAACAGCAGTGTGACAAAATGAGATCTTTGTGTGCTACCTGCAACTCATAATTAAGTCGTTTTATTTCTTATCAACCCTGAAGTAAGCACAGAAAGCAGTGCTCTGACTGAGCTTGGGAGGTCCATCTTCACTTCTCTGTGCACAAGAACGATGTGCTGAACTGTTTGAGGCTGGGTAGGACAAATTTAAATACAGACTTTCTCCTTCCTTGAAAATACTCCAACAACTGGCATGCAAACAAATGCTATGTTTGGAATTAGATGCAGACAATAAGTACACAGTAGTTATTTTGACCTGAAGAGCTGATTATACAAAACTGTACAGGAGCAAGACACCTATTGCTCAATGAAATCAGGGTTTTTTTTAACCAAACGTGCTGCAGTACCTCTCTTATCCTCTGGGGGTCCTTGGTCCGGAGCAGGAAAAGCGGGAGGTTCGATAAAGATGTCCGACAGAGAGTCCTCAGGCAGCGGAGAGGACCAGGACACGTCTGCAGGAGGACAGGGGACAAGGGGACAAAGGGACTTTCTCCTGGGGTTTGAATGGTTAGCACAACAGGCTAATGTGGAATATGACTGAGTGTATGAGAATCTAAAGCAATGCTGTGAGACCAAATACAGCATGACTATAAATTTGTAAATAGTCATTGAAAGTGGTATAAGGACAGATTCTGTGTGCAGACATGGCAGGTCTGGAGACAGGTTCAGGAAGAGACTTAACAGTTTCAGCACCAATAATGACCAACTACTGCTTTAACATTCACTACCAGTCAAAGGTTTGGGCACACAGTTTCTTTTAATGTTCACTGTAGACTCTCTTTAAAGGCAACAAAAATAAATGCATGAACAAAAATGTGTCAGTCTTTACATTCTACTAATGATTCCTGACAGGCCTGGCCTCATGAGAAGTGAAAACCATTTCAGGAGACGTCATCAAGAAGCTCCCTGAGAGATGACTAAGGGTTTGTACTCTAAATGTAAACTTATTAAGTTTACATTTTTGTGTCCAAAGATTTGACCCCAACAAAGTCTAGTCCATATTGGAGCTATATATTGAAATATATTGAATTTACAAATCATTATCTTCATCTTCTGTTGAATGACTCTGTCATTTCATGTCATTTTGAGGAATCCGTTTGATTGTACACACACTGTTGCTCAGATCAGTGTTAATGTTAAAATCACTCACACTGTTATACGGCTTTTGTCGTTTAGCTCATGTGTCTGTGGCTCTTCATATTCATATTCACTGTATGAAAACACAGCAGTTTCATATAAAGAGCTCACACGTGGTTAAAACGTCACACAAGGGTTAGTATTTGTATTATCATTTACACAAAGAATCAAA
>CM068361.1:5502645-5630145 GCA_034769755.1 Odontamblyopus lacepedii | reverse complement strand
CACAGACACGCACACACACACACAGACACACACTCACAGACACACAGACACACACTCACACAGACACACACACACAGACACGCACACACACACACAGATACACATACACACACACACACACACACTCACAGACACACACACACACAGAAACGCGCACACACACACATGCACACACACAGACACACACACACACACAGACACACACACACACACACAGACACACACACACACACACACACACAGACACACACACACACACACAGACACGCACACACACACACAGACACACACACACACACACACACACAGACACACACACACACACACACAGACACAAACACACAGACACGCACACACACACACAGACACACACACAGACACACACACACACACAGACACACACATACTGTTAGAATAAAATGCTTATAATGATGAAGTTATTAAAAATGTACATGTGGTTAAAAGGTGATTTCAGAGTACAGAGAGTTCTTTGTTAGAGAGGAATGCACTATCTGCTCTAAGAAACCAGATGCATGACCTCTTATGACCTTTTCCCTCCTTGCGGGGCTGTTCCCAGATCGTAATTTGTACTTATCTGAACAAATGTAAAACAAAGCCATGATATACTTCACTATGTTGTAAACTATGTATTCACTATGTTGTAAACTATGTATTCTCTGACCTTCTGCTTTGTACTGACATGATGGATTTGGTGGGAAGAAATAAAGGCCCCGTGCTGCCGGAGGAGAGGGCCAGGAGGTCTGGGTGTGAATGGCCTTGTAGCAGACACCAGCTTCTCTCCTCCGTGCGCACGTAAAAGAAAATGAAAGGCTGACTCAGGTGATTCAATCTCAATAGGAAGAGACTGGTTTAATGTAAAACTGTAAGATATATCACTGGTTTGTGATCTTAATCTCTTGACACATACACTTGTGTGATTTTACAGAAAACTGTAGTAACAGTGTAGTGCAGCCATTATTACTATGTACCTATACTATATGCAGGTAGTTTCCAACACACAGTATTGTATGTATTATATACTAAGAAATAAAATGTATAAATGTTATTATTACTATTTGTATATATGGATTGTTATATGTATTATTGTATTATTGCACTTTTTTCAGATGCTTACATAGCATTATTTACACATTTACGATTGTAGCCACAGCTGCCCTGGGGCAAATCGGCTGCCAATCTGCTCTGTCAGTTCCTCTGACCTCCACCATCACTCACACACACTCCACTTTCATACTAGGCAATGTGGGTGAAGAGCCTTGCCTAAGGACACAACAACGACAACATGGTCTCCCATCCAAGTACTAACCAGGCCCGGCCCTGCTGAGCTTCTGAAATATGACGAGCTCAGGCTTTGCCAAACCGGTATGACCATATATTGTCTGTTATTTCTGTTCATATCTTGATTTATGGACAAAATAGAAAAATAAAACCCCCAGCATCATGTAGAGTGGGTTAATACAGGCATTTGAAGACCAAAATGAGAAGCCTGACAGCAGCAGTTACAGAGAGAGTGCTAAAGTGAATTGGAGCCAGTGATGATGGAGCCAGAGCTGAATCACATGCACACTTCCTGTTTGGAAAGAGGCGGCTAGCAGCATTTTTACCTCTAAACTTGTATTTTTTTCTTATTTTTTGATGAGCCTTTTTTGCAGTGAGGTTAGTCCCCTCTGCTGTCCTCTGTCCCCTCTGCTCTCCTCTGTACCCTCTGCTCTCCTCTGTCCCCTCTGCTCTCCTCTGTCCCCTCTACTGTCCTCTGTCCCCTCTGCTCTCCTCTGTCCCCTCTGCCCCCCTCTGCTGTCCTCTGTCCCCTCTGCTCTCCTCTGTACCCTCTGCTCTCCTCTGTCCCCTCTGCTCTCCTCTGTCCCCTCTACTGTCCTCTGTCCCCTCTGCTCTCCTCTGTCCCCTCTGCCCCCCTCTGTCCCCTCTACTGTCCTCTGTCCCCTCTGCTCTCCTCTGTCTCCTCTGCTCTCCTCTGTCCCCTCTGCTCTCCTCTGTCCCCTCTGCTGTCCTCTGTCCCCTCTGCTGTCCTCTGTCCCCTCTGCTCTCCTCTGTCTCCTCTGCTCTCCTCTGTCCCCTCTGCTCTCCTCTGTCCCCTCTGCTCTCCTCTGTCTCCTCTGCTCTCCTCTGTCCCCTCTGCTGTCCTCTGTCCCCTCTGCTGTCCTCTGTCCCCTCTGCCCCCCTCTGTCCCCTCTACTGTCCTCTGTCCCCTCTGCTGTCCTCTGTCCCCTCTGCCCCCCTCTGTCCCCTCTACTGTCCTCTGTCCCCTCTGCTGTCCTCTGTCCCCCTCTGCTCTCCTCTGTCCCCTCTGCTGTCCTCTGTCCCCTCTGCTCTCCTCTGTCCCCTCTGCTGTCCTCTGTCCCCTCTGCTCTCCTCTGTCCCCTCTGCTGTCCTCTGTCCCCTCTGCTGTCCTCTGTCCCCTCTGCTGTCCTCTGTCCCCTCTGCTCTCCTCTGTCCCCTCTGCTGTCCTCTGTCCCCTCTGCTCTCCTCTGTCCCCTCTGCTCTCCTCTGTCCCCTCTGCTGTCCTCTGTCCCCTCTGCTCTCCTCTGTCCCCTCTGCTCTCCTCTGTCCCCTCTGCTGTCCTCTGTCCCCTCTGCTGTCCTCTGTCCCCTCTGCTGTCCTCTGTCCCCCTCTGCTCTCCTCTGTCCCCTCTACTGTCCTCTGTCCCCTCTGCTCTCCTCTGTCCCCTCTGCTGTCCTCTGTCCCCCTCTGTCCCCTCTGCTCTCCTCTGTCCCCTCTGCTGTCCTCTGTCCCCTCTGCTCTCCTCTGTCCCCTCTACTGTCCTCTGTCCCCCTCTACTGTCCTCTGTCCCCCTCTGCTCTCCTCTGTCCCCTCTGCCCCCCTCTGTCCCCTCTGCTGTCCTCTGTCCCCTCTGCTCTCCTCTGTCCCCTCTACTGTCCTCTGTCCCCTCTGCTGTCCTCTGTCCCCTCTGCTCTCCTCTGTCCCCTCTGCTCTCCTCTGTCCCCTCTGCTGTCCTCTGTCCCCCTCTGCTGTCCTCTGTCCCCTCTGCTCTCCTCTGTCCCCTCTGCTCTCCTCTGTCCCCTCTGCTGTCCTCTGTCCCCCTCTGCTGTCCTCTGTCCCCTCTACTGTCCTCTGTCCCCTCTGCTCTCCTCTGTCCCCTCTACTGTCCTCTGTCCCCCTCTGCTGTCCTCTGTCCCCTCTGCTCTCCTCTGTCCCCTCTGCTCTCCTCTGTCCCCTCTGCTGTCCTCTGTCCCCTCTGCTGTCCTCTGTCCCCTCTGCTCTCCTCTGTCCCCTCTGCCCCCCTCTGTCCCCCTCTGCTGTCCTCTGTCCCCTCTGCTCTCCTCTGTCCCCTCTACTGTCCTCTGTCCCCCTCTGCTGTCCTCTGTCCCCTCTGCTCTCCTCTGTCCCCTCTGCTCTCCTCTGTCCCCTCTGCTGTCCTCTGTCCCCTCTGCTCTCCTCTGTCCCCTCTGCTCTCCTCTGTCCCCTCTGATACTTGAGTTGGTACTAATTCTGCAATAGAGACTTGGAGCTTTCTTCCATGTTATAACTTTGTTCCCATATTAAAAACCGGCCTGAAGAGGTTTGGTTTTACATGTCATCCATGCATGTTTGAGTCATCTAGTGATCTCTCCTGGGCCCTGTTCAAACCCTTCTTACAGTTAGCAGTAAGATTCTGTCCAAAGCTCTGCCCACAAGCCTACATCAGCCATACTCCACACGACAGTTCTCTGTGTCCCCTCCTCTGTCCTCTGTGTCCCCTCTTCTTTGTCCCCCTCCTCTATGTCCCCCCTCCACTGGTCCCCTCCTCTATGTCCCCCCTCCTCTGGTCCCCTCCTCTATGTCCCCGCTCCTCTGGTCCCCTCCTCTATGTCCCCCCTCCTCTGGTCCCCTCCTGTATGCCCCCCCTCCTCTGGTCCCCTCCTCTATGTCCCCCCTCTCTGGTCCCCTCCTCTGTGTCCCCCCTCCTCTGGTCCCCTCCTCTGGTCCCCTCCTCTGTGTCCCCCCTCCTCTGGTCCCCTCCTCTGTGTCCCCTCCTCTGTGTCCCCCCACTCTGGTCCCCTCCTCTGTGTCCCCCCTCCTCTGGTCCCCTCCTCTGTGTCCCCCCTCTCTGGTCCCCTCCTCTGTGTCCCCCCTCTTTGGTCCCCTCCTCTATGTCCCCCCTCCTCTGGTCCCCTCCTGTATGTCCCCCCTCCTCTGGTCCCCTCCTCTGTGTCCCCCCTCCTCTGTGTCCCCCCTCCTCTGGTCCCCTCCTCTGTGTCCCCCCTCCTCTGGTCCCCTCCTCTGTGTCCCCCCTCCTCTGGTCCCCTCCTCTGGTCCCCTCCTCTGGTCCCCTCCTCTGTGTCCCCCCTCCTCTGGTCCCCTCCTCTGGTCCCTCCTCTGTGTCCCCCTCCTCTGGTCCTCCTCTGGTCCCCTCCTCTGTGTCCCCCTCTCTGGTCCCCTCCTCTGTGTCCCCCCTCCTCTGGTCCCCTCCTCTGTGTCCCCCCTCCTCTGGTCCCCTCCTCTGGTCCCCTCCTCTGTGTCCCCCCTCTCTGGTCCCCTCCTCTGTGTCCCCTCCTCTGGTGCCCTGATCTGTGTCCCCCCTACTCTGGTCCCCTCCTCTGGTCCCCTCCTCTGGTCCCCTCCTCTGTGTCCCCCCTCCTCTGGTCCCCTCCTCTGTGTCCCCTGTCTCTGTCCTCTGTGTAATCGTCTGCTCAGGCTGGATCAGACTCTCTCACGCTGCAGATTTAGAAGCTCTCTTTTGGAGACACTGCTTCATGTGGAGATTTCACTCTCTCATTGTTCTGTAGCTGCTCAGAGCTCTTTTATTAATGTTTAAGGCCTGTAATTATATTTGATAATCTTTATAATGCGAGTCAATCAAACTGAGCTTCATCTTTTATCTGTCTAAATCTAGCTCCAGCTCAGTCTAATCTGCCTGGAATAGTGCCCTACCAAATAAAGGATGACTATAAGGGTAAAAATAGAGAGGAGTGAATGAGCTGGATTCAGCTCCTGGTGTGCCCTAGGTCAGCAGTGTGGTGGCAGAGTGGTTCACAGTATTGCATCACAACACAGTGCACAACACTTATTTCTTTACTTTATATAGCCAGGTCTCACTGAAATTTGGAATCTCACCATCAGAGGGGCCTTGTACATGTTTTAGTGGGACAAACCTGGAGGAAACCTACCCAGGCACAGAAAGAACATGCAAACTCCATACAGAACGGGTCCATAACACACAGGGGTCACCCCCTTCTTGCTGTGCTTCTCCTGATCAGCATACTGTTGGTTTGTACATTTATCTCATTCTAAAACCTGCACACATGTATCCTCCTGATGCTCTTTTTATCTGCAGATGATTCCTGGACTGGGTCTCCAGCAGGATCAGAACATCTCCACACAGGAACATGTGTGTGCTGCACTGGTCTGACCTGAGGATGGTGGTCTAGAGAGCATCATGGTCTCTGAAGCGAAGCTAAGATACTGTGATGTGTAGTAGCAAAATTAATTTTAACATGTTCTTGGACATATTTACTGTTATAATGATCTGGCCCTGCCTCAGTCAGTACTTTTCCATCGAAACTTGCATTCCTTTCCCAGTTACATCCCCTCACTGTCCAGTCCTCCCCTCATTATTTATGTCATAATGGCCTTGTACATCCCTTTGTATCTGCCTGTATAAAACCCAGTGTGGGACTGCCCCACGCTTGCTCTCTTTCTCCTTCTTCTGATCTACTCTATCTCTGCTCTTTCTCTTGGAAGAGAATAAACCCCAAAAAGACAGTTATTTGACTCAAGATCTTTATTTCGTTCTCACCTAAATATTTCAAACAGATTTCACCCACAGTGATCGGCTCCAGTCAAATGAAGCTCATCGAGGCTTGTCGTTAGAGGATCAAATCTGAAGCCAAATTCTATTTTATGAATACAAATTTATTTATGAACAAAATAGCGAAATAAAACCCTTAGGATCATGTAGAGTGGGTTAATAAAAAAACAAAACATTTTAAGGTCAGAACGAGAAGTCTGACAGCAGCAGGGACAGAGAGAGAACTGACTGGTGGTTGCTGGTCTTTCAGTATAAAGTGATGTGGAGCTAGAGCCAATGGAGCTGGAGCATGTCCATGCTCACTTCCTGTTTTACTGTATAGACCGTCAGTATTTCTAACCTCAGGATGTTGTTCTGGAGCTGGGTGGTCCTCTCCAGCTCGTCCTGGGCCTGGATCTTCATGGCCTCTCTTTCCTCCTCAGACTGGAGCCCGTCCATCAGCCACTGCTCCCTCAGAGACTTCTTCTACAGCACAGTTCAGGTAACATTTAATGCACTCTTTTATCCAGATTTACACTTGACACTTTTTTGTATGTAAAAGAGACATGCTTCTTGTGCTTCCATTTCCACATTTCAGACAGAATGTTCCTTGTGCAGTTAGGTTTGAACACACAGCTTTAAACAGAGACCCCACTGGAGACTGGCTGTACTTTTCATATGTACTGACGCTAACATGAACATCCACACATGTTGGGTTTCCATGCTTTGTGCGGACATTACATTGACTTAATATTCACAATCCCGACCAACCATTCCATTCAGTCGATTTATACAATACTACTACTAATAATAAAAATACAAAACAAAATAATCAATAATATAATTTACCACCAGTGACTGAATTATGTCACACATTTGTCAATTTGTAAATAAAACTAAAAAGTGCAATCTTTCTCTGAACCTGTACAGTTCTTTTCTGTCTCTCTCTGCATAAATACAGTCTGTAGAAGACGTGTGCTGCCCTCTGGTGGCTGCAGTCAAATAAAAGTACATTATTCATGGTCCTGACCCCAGCCTTGATGTATACACAGTAAATGAGTACATAATTCACTCTGTATGTGATGGGAGGAGTACCTTGATGTACTGCAGTTTGACTTTCTCCTCCTCAATGTCTCTCCTCTTGTGGCTGATGTCCTCACGGATCCTCCTCTTGTCCTGCACACACACGCACACACACGTACGCACACGCACGCACACGCGCACACACACACGCGCGCACGTACACACACGCACACACGCATGCACGCACACACACGCGCGCGCACACACGTACACGCACACACACGCACACACACACACGCACACATGCATGCACACACACACGCACGCACACACACGCACACACATGCGCACACACACACGCACACGCACGCACACACACACATGCACACGCACACGCACGCACACACACACATGCACACACACACGCACGCACACACACACATGCACACACACGCACACACACATGCACACACGAAAACACACACCGATTTTTACTACATTCTCAAAGAGGGGGTATTTTGCTTTTGTGATCTGCTAATAAAACTACTGCATCAGGTTTTTCAAGTTGCATGTACAATAAGTCTTTATCACAATGGACAGTCCCTTAAGTACATGTATGTATTTCATTAGAAGGAATAAGAAGTAAGAAGAACAGTATACACCAGATGCCCTGCCTGTCCTAACCCACTACATCACTCTTGAAAAATTTGCAATGCAGAATGCGCTAAGTGCCGTCCCCACCCATGGACACAAAGAGAATCTGCAGCTGAGCGTGATTTGAACCGGTGATCCTGAGGTGTGTGGGTCATAATTAGAGACTGTCCCCATGCCACAACATTAACAAACACTTAGCAATGCTAGTAATTTCAGTTATGTATGAAGACATGTCCCGCTGACGTACAGACCCAGTGTCCTATGGGGTGTGGACATTGTGAAGGGTTTCCAGATTTAGCGTGAAAATCCATCCGGAGCCCTGTGAAAGGGGATCTCAGCCTGGAAGTGGGGTGAGTGTGTGAGTGTGTGTGTGTGTGTGTGTGTATGTGTGTGTGAGTCTGTGTGTGTGTGTAGGTGTGTGTGAGTCTGTGTGTGTGTGTGTGTGTGTGCATGTGTGTGTGTATGTGTGAGTCTGTGTGTGTGTGTGTGTGTGTGTGAGTGTGTGTGTGTGTGTGTATGTGTGAGTCTGTGTGCGTGTGTGTGTGTGTGTGTGAGTGTGTGTGTGTGTGTGCATGTGTGTGTGTGTGAGTCTGTGTGCGTGTGTGCGCGTGTAGAGTGTGTGTGGAAATCTGCAGGCCCGTGGGACCTCTTCATATGTACTGTGCTCATAAGAGAAGGCCATACATCACTACAGCAGCTCACCCACTGACAGTAACAGAGAGCGCCAAGCAAATGTCATCATAGAATGTACCCGGCGGCATGGTGGCTAAGTGGCAAGAAGTCACGCTCCTTAAGGCTCATTTCTGCTCCCCTTTTGTTCATAAACAGGTATGTGTGTCCCAAGCCTCCATGCATATCCGTATGTGTCCAGAACATAAGGCAGGCCTTTCTGTGGGGAGTTTGCATGCTCTGCCTGTGTCTGGATGGGCACTATGATTCAACCCAAAACATAGGCCAGCTCAGGTATAGTAGACCAAGACAAGCTCAGATACTTTAGCTGGAGGGTTGATGGAGGAAAACCAGGGTGACTTGAGGAAATCCACCAAAACATAGGGAGAACATGCAAACTCTGTACAGGAAGCAACTCATAACTCTTGTTGGGAGGTGAGAGATACAGCCACCTCATGTGTCATTAGTAACCTTACCTGACCTTACCAACACTAGTGTAAACACCAAATAAGATTAGATTTTTGCATGTGACAAAAGTGTGTATCTTCTATTTTGTGTACGTGTGTGTTTGTATATGTGTGTGCATGTGTGTGTATGTAGTTGGTTAGTTAGTTGTGTGTAGATACACAGACTCACCGTGATGGCCTGCAGTCTCTCCTTAAGCAGGCTCTCCTCCTCCATCTTCACCTGAAAACACCACACACCACGTCACATATCCACAGTGTCACTGTCACTACAGGCCCACTCTGTACAAGCTCTTCACAGTCCACAGTGTGGACATGTTACACTGAGCCTTGATTTCAATGCAGAGAATAACACAATCAAGTGTGTGAAGTGAGTGATTTATTTCTACAGAATATTTAAAAACAAACAGCACTGCTCCAAAGGGCCCTTATACTATTTTCTGATCTGTGTTCAAAGTTAGTTTCCTCATCACAAACAGACCTGGAGCTGTGTTTTGTTTCATTCACACATGTTTAACACACAAACCCTGCAGGCCTATGTTCTACAGACAGTGCTTAACTATGTTTTTAAAGTCTGCACACCTTCACTAGAATGATTTGGATCATTTCAGCCGTGGAATTGCCGATCTCTCCTGAACAAGTCTAGAAGCAGATGGTCTGATAACTTGAGTGTTGTGCCCATAGTGTGTAAAGTAATTCACATAAAGAAACAAATAACACCATTTTAAAGTGGACTAAAAACCACAGGATATTCTCTTTAAAGGTTGGACAAAACAGACCTCTCTGAGGAATCCTATCACCACTACTCTGACAGCAGTACTATCCTCACTCTGCGCACCTCTGTTATGGACTATTACCATAGCAACGGCTTTCACCAAATGACGCAACTATCAGTCAATCAATGTCAATAAAACAAATGAACTCCCACCCCAGCACCCTCTCAGCCCATCACCCCCCACCCCAGCACCCTGTGGTCATGAGCACACAGACAGAGGACACAGTGGACAGGGTGATTCTGGGTGAATAATGACAAATAATTCATATCATGGGCATTCATAAACACAACTAATAATGGCAGCCATTATGTGGACCCTCCTGATGCTGTTTACAGGTCCATCATTCAGCCCATCATGCTCCACTGTCAGTGTATTTTCAGTGCTCACTGGAACAGACCAAAGCCAAACAGCTAACACTCACAAGCACTAAACCCAGACTCTGCAGAGAAGAAGGAAACTAACCCCAAAGCAGAGCTATAGAGCTTGTGTCTGCTCTATAGTTATAATCTGTGGCACCTGTGGTGTGAGTCTGTACGAGGCTCCACTCACAAGCCTACATCACCTATACTTCCACATAACAATTCTCCATAAATATACAAAAACATGATACAAAACTGTACACAGCAACTTGACAAACCTGATACGAGGTGCAGTTAGTTCATTAGTGCGTTACACAATGAGTATGTTGTGATAGCGCTCTGAAGGGGGAGTGACCTTCTCGGTTTTCGGTCACTGTCACTCACTCAGCAGTTATTACCCCATAAAAGTGTAACACACCTTCTTTAATGACACAAAACACAACTCTAGGTAGATTTTCAATTGAGGGCATTCTAACCCTACCAACATAAGTCAGAATATTTTCTCTTTCACATCTAAAGAACGGCTGGCATAGCTCAAACACGACCAGAGCAGTTACAGGCTTCATTCTTATACGGCTGTCAGAGCTGGTGAGGTTTGTCAAAGCCACAAACACACAAAGACAAGAGGCTCATCAGCGCCACCCGGGGGAGCGCCGGGTCGGCCGAATGCAACGCGCAGCCCGCGAGGGCCGTTCGATGCCGCTTGCGGCTTTAATTTTCTTCTTTCTTCTGCTCTTTGAGCTCTAATTTGACCCCCTGAACACGCTCAAAAACTCACCAAATTTTGCCCAAAATTCAGAAGTTGTGAAAAATTTGATAAAATATATGTTGCATGTATGGGTATAAAAAAGTGGCGCGACAGCGCCACCTGCAAAAGTCAAAATACATTGCGCCTATGGGAGACATCCCGACGTAAAGTTTGTCGTACAGTCACGAAATTCGGTACAGACATTCCTCATGTCAAGACAGAAAAAAAAATATTATTATGGCCACGCCCCCTGACAAATAAGAAGGCGGCGATCTTGGATTGAAATAAAAAGTTGCTGAGTCAGCATTTTCGCTCACGTCGCATTTGAACGAACTCCTCTGAAGGCGCTTCACCCACAGGGGTCAAAATTGTCGTACATCAACTAGAGAAGTGGGGCATCAAATGATAGCTGAATTTTTTTGATAACTGTCATGGTTTACGCGCGGCGAAGCTGCAAAATTTGTTCAGATTTTTTGCAATTTTCCAATGCCAAAATTTACTCCCGTTCGGCCATACAAAGTCCGATTGGGCTCAAATTTGAATCACTTGTAAAACTTTCATGCCAAAGCCGACTAATTGTGACACGAGCAAAAATGGTGTGATAGCGCCCCCTGCAGGACACAATAAAATTTTGCATTGACGGTCAAAATTTTACTTTTTCTAAAATGTACCAAATTTTGTAGAAAATTGCTGTGGGCCATCTCAATCAAAAAAGCCAATGTAAACCATATGATATTTTTAACCGTGTTGCCATGGTGATGTGCGAAAGCTCCAATGTTATCCTAATGGGAAAGATCAGATAAATTCCCATTCATGAAAAATATTTTACTTTCACAGAATATTCTCATATTTGGCTCAATGACTCTTCGTGTCATCCCGATAAAAAAAGTCAATGACAACCATATGGTATATTTCACAGGGTTGCCATGGCGATGCGCCAAATCCTCCATGTTATCCTTATGGGAAAATTGCTACAATTTCTTACATTTCAAAGTGATATAACGGCTTAATAGTTTTATTGAAGAACATGAAAATTGGCACAGTGATTCTTCAAGTCAACTCGATGAAAAAAGTTCATGGGGCCAAAGTTGTATTTTGCACGGTGTTGCCATGGCGATGTCCCAAATTGCCCATGTTTGTCTATGTTGGCACATCAGGATCTCCAGTGTGTGTGGACTTTATGTTTAGTGACAAGTTCAGCCCAAAGCCACAAACACACAGAGACAAGAGGCTCATCAGCGCCACCCGGGGGAGCGTCAGCTGCACCCGGGGGAGCGTCAGCTGCACCCGGGTGAGCGTCAGCGCCACCCGGGGGAGCGTCAGCACCACCCGGGGGAGCGTCAGCACCACCCGGGGGAGCGTCAGCACCACCCGGGGGAGCGTCGGGTCAGCCCAGTGCGAAGCGCGGCCCGCGAGTGCCGTTCGATGCCGCTTGCGGCTTTAATTTCTTCTTTCTTCTGCTCTTTGAGCTCTAATTTGACCCCCTGAACACGCTCAAAAACTGACCAAATTTTGCCCAAAATTCACAAGTGCCGAAAAATTTGATAAAATATATGTTGCATGTATGGGTATAAAAAACTGGCGCAACAGCGCCACCTACAAAAGTCAAAATACATTGCGCCTATGGGAGACGTCCCGACGTAAAGTTTGTTGTACAGTCACGAAATTCGGTACAGACATTCCTCATGTCAAGACACAAAAAAAAAATTATTATGGCCACGCCCCCTGACAAACCAGAAGGCGGCCATCTTGAATTGAAATACAAAACATGCTGAGTCAGCATTTTTGCTCACGTCGCATTTGAACGAACTCCTCTGAAGGCGCTTCACCCACTGGGGTGAAAATCGTCGTACATAGGGATACAATCGTCATACAGAGGGAACAATAACAGACATTGAGGACAGTTACAAGTACCTTGGTATCCCACAGGCAAATGGCAACCTTGACGAGGCAACAAGGAAAGCGGCGACAGCCAAATACCTGCAAAGAGTACGGCAGGTCCTAAGAAGCCAGCTCAATGGCAAGAACAAGGCACAGGCAATAAACAGCTACGCCCTGCCAGTGATCAGATACCCAGCAGGAATCATAAGCTGGCCAAAGGAGGAGATACAGACCACGGATGTCAAGACACGAAAGCTCCTGACCTGCATGGAGGGTTCCATCCCAAGTCCAGCACCCTGAGACTGTACACGAACCGGAAGGAAGGAGGCCGAGGACTAGTGAGTGTGGGAACCACTGTCCAGGATGAAACATCCAAGCTCCACAAGTACATCAGTGACAAGGCCCAGACTGATGACGTGCTCAGAGAATGTCTCAGACAGTGGGGCACAGAGGAAGAGGTGCTGGAGGGACCATCATGGCAGGACAAACCCCTACATGGGGCGAACCACAGGAACATAACTGAAGTGGCTGATATCAAGAAATCCTACCAATGGCTGGAGAGGGCTGGTCTGAAGGACAGCACGGAGGCACATCCTGGCTGCACAGGAGCCTTGAGCACCCGAGCAATAGAGGCCCAGATCTGCCACACCAGACAAGACCCAAGGTGTAGATTGTGCAAAGAAGTGCCTGCGACAGTCCAGCACATAACTGCAGGGTGTAAGATGCTGGCAGGGAAAGCGTACATGGAGCGACATAACCAAGTAGCGGCCATAGTGTACAGAAACATCTGTGCAGAGTACGGGGGTGGAAACCCCAGGATCAAGGTGGGAAACGCCTCCAAAGGTTGTGGAGAATGAGCCAAGATCCTGTGGGACTTCCAGATACAGACTGACAGATACAGACTGACAAACTGAAACCCATCCAGACACAGGGAGAACATGCAAACTCCACACAGAAAGGCCCGGGCGACCTGGGGATCGAACCCGCAACCTTCTTGCTGTGAGGCATGAGTGCTAGCCACTCAGCTACTGTGCCGCTGTGTGCACAAGCTTGTTTACTTTGTTGTGTGAATGTTCCACAGTAGCCTATTGCAGTTATATTCAGTTTGTTTCTATAGCTGAAAATAAGAAACTTTGCAGATTGAAGTGAAATGCTCTGTAATCCAAAGTTTGTAGTAAATACTGTAGGTGAGTCCCTGTTCCAGTGTATGCTGGTGTGCAAATATGTGTGAATGGGTGAGTGACTCCTTGATGAAAAGTGCCATGAATGTTCCCATCACATTTATGTCATGTGATGGGGACATTCATGGCACTTGTTTGCTCAGTGCTCCTGAATGCAGCTTTATACACCATTTACAACAATTTATTCTAATCCAGGCCACACACAAACACTGCTCTACAGGGAACATACACTTCTGATCAGACTTTTGACTCTTTTATGGGATCCAAATCTTTGGGATGTATTCATTTCAAAGAGCCATTCAACTGTATTCGACTGTCAATCAATCAATCAAACTTTATTTATAGAGCACTTTTCATACAAAAACATGCAAGCACAAAGACTTTTCTTTTTCTTCTCTTTTACATTTATTTATCTGACAGAAACCAATGTGAGAACTCCTGTTATGTACAAATCAATCACAGAGAGACAGTACAAATGGTTCAAACTGAGAGTGAGAGTGTGTTTACCCTTTTGACTTATGCACCAACTAAAATGTTACACTATAAAAATAATAATTTTTATTAAAAAGGGAACTGTTATTACAATCACAATGTTTTTTTGTGCCTTTGACTTGTGTCACATGCTCTGTTTCTGTGCTGACTTGTGTTGGTTCAGTGTAAAAAGGCATACAAATGTGAAAGCAAAAGATTCAATTCTTTTAAACACTGAGATCTGGTTCCAAGCGTTCACATCAAGGAATTGTTCGAAAGAGCCGATTCATTCAGGAACATCACATGACATGCATACACATGTGTATACACACACGTGGTACTTGGTCGGTGTTGAGTCCATGCTCAGATGGGGCTGGTGATCAAAGCACATGTGGGTTTAGAGAGGCACTCAATGGGGATATGAATGAGGGCTTTTTATAATGCTCATTTGGTTTGCAGTTTGTACATGGAAAATCAGTACTGTAATAAACTATACTACTACCACTACTACTAGTATTACTACTACCTGGTAGTAGATGTCACTGTCAAACAATCACCTCTCAGGACATTTGTATAAATACACTCTCTCTTTCTTCTCATTTCTTAATCAGCTGCAACCATCGATCACCCCATCTCCACAACAGCAGCAGAACAGAACAGCCTCCACAGCCTCTCCTCCTCCCCCTTCTCTTCACCTCAACCATGTCTACACACAAAATGCCTGAGGGTGAAGCTAACTTGAGGGGCACTGCTCTGTCTAAAGCTCTGTGGCTCAAATTACACTTTAATCAGAATTTTGTTGTAACACAGTCTGACCATAAAGAGCTGACTGAGCTGGAACTATAACAGGTGTTCCTCTCAAATAACAAACTTCTAAGCTGGAGTATGAACACTCAGATTTGTCACAGGCTTCTGAGAATATGCTCTTTAAATCCATTTTGTATTTTTAAAGAGAGATCTGAAAGGTCCATTATTACACAAAAATTGAGTCTTGTGAGCCTATGTCATGTTATAATGTTGTTCCCTCCTCTAAAATAGACCTGGAGTTGTGTTTCACTCATTCACACAGGTTTGAGTAACCCTTTATTATTAGTCTGTATACAGTCCCTGACAAAAGTCTTGTCACTTATCCATTTTGTAGAAACAAAAGCTCATAACCTATTCAATTCAATTCAATTCAATTTATTTTGTAGCGCCCAAAATCGCAACAACAGTTGCCTCTAAGGGCGTTCCAAGATATGGATGAGTAAAACATACACACAGACATATCAAAACAGGAATAAACAACATTCATGTAAAGCAGCAAATGAAACATTGTCCAGTCATCCCCTGTCCTTAGACCCTCCTTCTCAGCAAG
This sequence comes from Odontamblyopus lacepedii, assembly GCA_034769755.1. Lineage (NCBI taxonomy): Eukaryota > Metazoa > Chordata > Actinopteri > Gobiiformes > Gobiidae > Odontamblyopus > Odontamblyopus lacepedii. Next base: position 5,614,795 of record CM068361.1, on the reverse strand, counting down.
GAAAAACTCCAAAAAACCCAGGGTCTATTAATCGATTGGTTTTAGAAATGTCTCATATAAAAGCTAAAACCCTCCCAAATTATGCTCAATATACTAAAATAAATTTGCTTCACTGAAGAAAGATTGATCATTTAATGAACACAGAAAGGTCAGATTTTGGAAAGACAAAAGTTTTGTCGCCTACAGAAAATTGAACAAATAATTTACTTCAAATACAAAAATATGTTGCATAACGTCAGTGAATTAAGTAGTGGTGCTGTGAGATCCATATTTAATATCTTGTATGACTTCCATGAGCTTGAAGGACTGCATCCATGCGGTTCGACAATGATTCATACAATTTGTTGATGAAGTCATCAGGAATAGCAAAGAAAGCGTCTTACATGCCTCCAGAGTTCATCAAGATTCTTTGGTTTTGCCTTCCATGCTTCCTCTTTCATTCTACCCCAGACATGCTCAGTGATGTTCATGTCTGGTGACTGGGCCAGTCCTGGAGCACCTTGATCTTCTTCATCTTGAAGAACTTTGATGTAGAGATAGAAGTATGCAATGGAGCACCATCCTGCTGCAAAATTTGACCCCTTTTATGGTTGGGCATGTAAGAGGTAGCTAATACTTCTTGATATTTTAGGCTATTGATATTGCCTTCCACCCTGCAAATGTCTCGCACACCCCCGTACAGGATGTAACCCCAGACCATGATTTTTCCGGCACCAAACTTAACTGTTTTCTGGGTGAATCTTGGATCCATGCGGGCTCCAGTAGGTCTCCTGCAATATTTGCGGTGGCTGTGATGTAATTCAACCAAGGATTCATCTGAGAAATCCACCTTCTGCCAGTGTCCATCCTTTTAGCAGGCTGTGGGCCTTGGCAAATGCCACACGGTTTTTTAATTGTCTTTTGTTTAGTGCTGGTTTCTGTGCACTGATTCGACCATGGAGGCCATTTCGAGACAGAATTCTACAAACTGTTCTGGTTGACACAGGGACTTGAGGTGACCAGGCCTGGTGGAGCTCTGCTGCAGTGGAAAAGGGGCCTTGGATTTTCCAATCAACAAACGGTCCTCCCGAGCAGTTGTCTTGCGGGGTCTGCTGGACCTGGGCTTGTCAAAAACATCTCCAGTCTTTTCAGATCTTTTTCTTATTCTTTGTATTTGACGCTGAGACACATTGAAGGTCTCAGCCACCTCAGCAGTGGATCTGGTCTTCAGCCTCTTGATAATTAACGCTTTGGTCTCAGGGTGGATCTTAGGCATGTTGTCAGAAGTCAAGTTACAGTTGATGTGAGGGTCTGGTGTGCTGGGGTTCTTTTTATACACACCCACTAATTGACTGATCAGTAACTGATCACAGGTGAGGTTGTAATCTAAGATTGGGTGCATCATATGACAAGGAGACAAGACTTTTGTCTTGCCAAAATCTGACCTTTCTGTGTTCATTAAATGATCAATCTTTCTTCAGTGAAGCAAATTTATTTTAGTATATTGAGCATAATTTGGGAGGGTTTTAGCTTTCATATGAGACATTTCTAAAACCAATCGATTAATTTAAAGTCAGGTTATAAGCTTTTGTTTCTACAAAATGGATAAGAGACAAGACTTTTGTCAGGGACTGTACATCTCCAAAGCTCAAAATGCTCTGTTCCACCTTGTGATGTCATGTAGTGTAGATTTCAAAATAATAGCTACACTTTACCTTTAGTTGAGTCGAGATTGGAAATTGCAGGGCTGAAATCATTCAAAAGATTCTAGTGAAGGTGTATGGAGTTTAAAAACACAATGGAGCCCTTCTTATATTACATCACAAGGTGGGATGTTTTAGACACAGCCTAAATAAATATGCAGGGTTTGTGTATTAAACATGTGTGAAGGAAACAAAACACAACTTCAGGTACAGGATTTTTGTGATGAGATCAGAATATAGAGTAATATGGACCTTTAAAGCATTCCATCATAGACATACATGCAGTACACCCCCAGCATGACGTCACTGCAAAGTATCAATACTGTTCCTATCCTGGAGTTGCCCATTGCTCCTGATGGGTGACTCCATGTGGTGTTAACGATGGGTCAAATGCAGAGGGCACATTTGTCTCTGAGGATAATGAAGAGTCCTGAACTGGAGCCAGAGAGCAGCTCTGTTCAGCCCAGTAACAGCAGATGTATCCCAGTGACACACAGAGAGGAAGAACTGCACCCACACACTCATCTACCAGGATACAACCACTCATCAGAGAAAGGGAAAGGGAGGGAGAGGGGCACAAGAGAGAGACAGAGGGAGTGGAGGGAGGGGGTGGACAGAGAGAAAGAGAGAGACAGAAAGAAAGAGGGAAGAAAGAGCAAGATAGAGAACAGGAGGGGAAGAAGAGCGAAGAGATGGGTGGGATTGGAGGCGTTACGAGAATGTGCAGATCCCATATATAGAGGGCTAAAAGAAGACATATTGTGCTTGTGTTTGCTCTGTAGTTACAATCTCAAATCACAAAATAATATCTAAAATGACTTAATAAAAGAAACAAGTCCTCTGACTTCTGTGTAAGAAAACTGTGGTGCCCAGCGGGAGCTGACATCACCGTAAACGTCATCACAATAAAGCGCCGCAGTCCTGTCCTATGGACAGCTGCACTTCATATTAGAGCAGAGAATTTTTTACATTTGGATCAAACTGACTGTGGGATGCTGCCCAATCCTACATCACTGATTAAGAAAATATAAATGGAGAATGAAGTGAGTATGTGACGGTGGCTGTGAAATTGGGAGTTGATAGACAATATGGCTTCTTGACAATAAGTGATTAAAGATAGCTCGAACATGCACAAATCGCTCCAAATCCAATTCAGATGAGTAAATGGAGGGGAAACAACTATAACAGGGTTAAAAGCCCAGAAAAATCCAGTTTGTAATAGGTCTGATTTCAGTGTCAAAATGAGTGAGGTGAAGGGGAGCACCTTGATAACAGTTCATCTCAGAGATAAACACATATGACTCAGTCATGTGTTCATGAAACAAAGGACAGACGATATAATACACATTAAAGAATCAAACCCAGAAAATTATATAAAAACCTATTATATGAAACAGCCCAATACAGATGCCATATTTTCCACATGATGTGCCTACCCACAAAACAAAACAGAGCAGGTGAGAGTCAGTCAGTAGTAAGTAAGTAAGTAAACTTTATTTATATAGCACCTTTCACAGATAAAATCACAAAGTGCTTTACAGAGTGCAAGTAAAAATAGATGAAGTGCAAAACAACAATAATAAATGTTAAAACAGGTAAATAAGACCAAGAGCAGTGAATTAACTAAAAGCTTGTTTGAATAACAGTGTCTTTAGCTGCTTTTTAAAAGAATCAACAGATTCAGCCACACGAAGAGACAGAGGCAGGGCATTCCACAGTCTAGGGGCGACTGCTTGAAAGGACAGGTCTCCTCGAGTTTTAAATCGGGTCTTTGGGACCTTCAGGAGGTTTTGGCCTGAAGACCGGAGGGAGCGGCCAGAGGTGTGAGGGAACAACATTTCTGAAATGTATTCAGGGGCCTGTCCATTAAGAGCTCTAAAAGTCAAGACTAAAATTTTAAAATCAATTCTGAATTTGACAGGTAGCCAATGTAAAGCAGATAAAACCGGAGTGATGTGTGCTCTTCTGTTGGTTCCTGTTAAAAGCCTTGCTGCAGCATTCTGGACTAACTGGAGACGAGTGACTGCAGATTTGTTAAAACAAGTAAAAAGAGAATTACAATAATCTAAACGAGAAGAAATAAAAGCATGGATAATCAATTCCAGATCAGATTTAGATAATATTGCACTCAGTTTAGAGATAGATCTCAGTAGGTCAGCAGCACAGGTCAGCACAGGTCAGCACAGGTTAGCTGGAGCAGGCAACACTGCACTGCAAAGACCACCCAAGTCAAGCTAACACGTGTATTACAGATGAATTCTCAGTACCTGTGATCACGTCTCACCTGCAGAACTAAATCTCATGATATTTAAGCAAGAGATACTAATGGTGCTAACAGACTCAGACTAAACCAATCACCAGAGCACATGAGGTCTATAGAGCTAAACGCATGTGTGTGTTTAGGCATGTGCAGAGCTTTCTAAACATCAGCAAAGGATTCTTCTAATGGGCAGCCATCTTGACCCCACCCCAGACTGTGATTCGTCCAACCACAGGAAGTTCAGCAGGGAAGTCTATTGGCCCGGGCAACATCAGCGTGTTCACCATGTGGATCATCTTATTGTTTGTTAAAAATTGGTCCACAGATGTGTGTTCTAGTCCTGGTTTAGTTCTGGGTTAAGTGGAGTGAGGCTGGTGACATGTGTGTCCATGCACTTTTATTCGGAGTGAAAGTGAAACTAAACATGGACATGCATGGAGTGGTGTTTTTCAGTGTGGTGTGGAGGTGAGGAGTTTTTACAGTCACTGTAGCAGTGGGAAGAAATTAAACAGTTCCTCTGTTTGTGACCTGTGCACTGCTTTACTGTGGTCACATTGTAGTTTATAAAATTCTAACCTGTTTGAACCTAAAAGTTTGAGGTTTTTGGGGTGACCTGACTAAAGACTGACTAAAGTGCTGCTCAGGCCATAGGTGGATTCATGGAGAGCAGCTGGTCTAAGTCTCACAGTGAGGATCTGAGGAAGTGTTAGGAGCATTTAAGAATTAGGAACATGACTCCTATAGAATCTTCCTCTATATTTAAGAGAAAACAAACCGACTTTATCCTGAATAAAGAAGAACTCATCATCCTGTCGTTCCTTTCACTGAAGCATCTCCTCCTCCACACACTCCAGCCCCTCACATGTTCGATCTCCTCGCACACTCCAGCCCTTCACACACTTCAGCCCCTCACACACTCCAGCTCCACCACACACCAACCCCTTGCACACTCCAGCCCCTTGCACACTCCAGCTCTTCCACACACCAGCCCCTCACACACTCCATCCCCTCACACACTCCATCCCCTCACACACTCCATCCCCCCACACACTCCAGCCCCACACACACTCCATCCCCTCACACACTCCATCCCCTCACACACTCCATCCCCCCACACACTCCAGCCCCACACACACTCCATCCCCTCACACACTCCATCCCCTCACACACTCCATCCCCTTACACACTCCATCCCCTCACACACTCCATCCCCCCACACACTCCAGCCCCACACACCCCTTCCCAGAGCCATGGAGTTCCTCAGGGATGTGTCACTTCTCCTTTGTTATTCTATCTACACCAGAGTCATATACTCAACCCGTCCGGATGAACCGCTCATATTTAGGTGCCACATACACATGTGACATGCAAATGCTTCGGGAGTATAAGAGAACATGACATGTACAAACTACTGACCCTGGGCTCCGTCTGGGCCCAGTTTATTTGCTGGAATCTCTTGCGTTATTGCCCCCATTTGGGAGTATGACATACAGAATTACACTGTTCACAATTGTTAAAGCTTCTCATTATTTTTTTGGGGTTTAGATACATAAATCTGTCATATCACTGACAGCAGCCCCGTCTCCGTGCCCCTGCTCTCTCTACTCTGGGTTATTGTGCAAGGGGCTTTGGCTATGATCTGATGACCGTGTTACCTGTCTGACTGCTCCCTCACCACAGCTAATCCCTGGATCTGGATGCTAATCTAGTTTGGGTCAGATTAGCCTCAGACTGACACTGCACCAGACCTCTGCACAGTTCACACGCAACGCCCCACAATAATGAGTAGGCCAGGCCTGAGGGGATTTATAGTCTATCACTCAGATAAGTGCAGGTTACACATGCGCGTGTGGGGGCTGCTTGATACTGCATCAGCATGATGTTTGTGACTGTTTGACTAGTGCACAAAATGAATGAAAATAGTATAATAATAATAGTAAAGTATGGAGCTGAGGTCATTTGTTTATTGGGCTGAAGATGTGTTGGATGGATGCGTTGGCGAGCTTCAGGAGCAGGCTATCTTTAGTCAGGCTTATGTCTGATTTCTACAGATACAATGACACACAGCACACGGCTAATTCTGGCTGCACTGTTTAATCCTTCAAGAAAGATTCTGACTTATCAAGGCCCACAGCCTCACTCATTAAAACCATTCCAACATGTTATACATCCATGAAACAACATGTGCTCAAACAACACCTGTTCCATACTCCACATGCCCACACCGAGCCTGGACCATGCTCCAGAGGTTACATTTACTCACTTACATTTACTCACCTACATTTACTCACTTACATTTACTCACTTACATTTACTCACCTATATTTACTCACTTACATTTACTCACTTACATTTACTCACCTACATTTACTCACCTACATTTACTCACTTACATTTACTCACTTACATTTACTCACTTACATTTACTCACTTACATTTACTCACCTACATTTACTCACTTACATTTACTCACCTACATTTACTCACCTACATTTACTCACCTACATTTACTCACCTACATTTACTCACCTACATTTACTCACTTACATTTACTCACCTACATTTACTCACTTACATTTACTCAGCTACATTTACTCACCTACATTTACTCACCTACATTTACTCACCTACATTTACTCACTTACATTTACTCACCTACATTTACTCACTTACATTTACTCACTTACATTTACTCACTTACATTTACTCACCGACATTTACTCACCTACATTTACTCACCTACATTTACTCACTTACATTTACTCACTTACATTTACTCACTTACATTTACTCACCGACATTTACTCACTTACATTTACTCACCTACATTTACTCACTTACATTTACTCACTTACATTTACTCACTTACATTTACTCACTTACATTTACTCACCGACATTTACTCACTTACATTTACTCACTTACATTTACTCACCTACATTTACTCACCTACATTTACTCACTTACATTTACTCACTTACATTTACTCACCTACATTTACTCACCTACATTTACTCACTTACATTTACTCACCTACATTTACTCACTTACATTTACTCACTTACATTTACTCACCTACATTTACTCACCTACATTTACTCACTTACATTTACTCACCTACATTTACTCACTTACATTTACTCACCTACATTTACTCACTTACATTTACTCACATTTACTCACATTTACTCACTTACATTTACTCACCTACATTTACTCACCTACATTTACTCACCTACATTTACTCACTTACATTTACTCACTTACATTTACTCACCTACATTTACTCACCTACATTTACTCACTTACATTTACTCACTTACATTTACTCACCGACATTTACTCACCTACATTTACTCACTTACATTTACTCACCTACATTTACTCACTTACATTTACTCACCTACATTTACTCACCTACATTTACTCACATACATTTACTCACATTTACTCACTTACATTTACTCACCTACATTTACTCACCTACATTTACTCACCTACATTTACTCACATTTACTCACTTACATTTACTCACCTACATTTACTCACTTACATTTACTCACATTTACTCACATTTACTCACTTACATTTACTCACATTTACTCACTTACATTTACTCACCTACATTTACTCACCTACATTTACACACTTACATTTACTCACATTTACTCACTTACATTTACTCACTTACATTTACTCACCTACATTTACTCACATTTACTCACTTACATTTACTCACATTTACTCACATTTACTCACATTTACTCACTTACATTTACTCACCTACATTTACTCACCTACATTTACTCACATTTACTCACTTACATTTACTCACTTACATTTACTCACCTACATTTACTCACCTACATTTACTCACATTTACTCACATTTACTCACTTACATTTACTCACATTTACTCACTTACATTTACTCACCGACATTTACTCACTTACATTTACTCACCTACATTTACTCACTTACATTTACTCACTTACACTTACTCACTTACATTTACTCACCTACATTTACTCACATTTACTCACATTTACTCACATTTACTCACATTTACTCACATTTACTCACTTACATTTACTCACCTACATTTACTCACCTACATTTACTCACTTACATTTACTCACCTACATTTACTCACCTACATTTACTCACCTACATTTACTCACTTACATTTACTCACATTTACTCACTTACACTTACTCACTTACATTTACTCACCTACATTTACTCACATTTACTCACATTTACTCACATTTACTCACATTTACTCACTTACACTTACTCACTTACATTTACTCACCTACATTTACTCACATTTACTCACATTTACTCACATTTACTCACATTTACTCACTTACATTTACTCACCTACATTTACTCACCTACATTTACTCACTTACATTTACTCACCTACATTTACTCACTTACATTTACTCACCTACATTTACTCACCTACATTTACTCACTTACATTTACTCACCTACATTTACTCACTTACATTTACTCACCTACATTTACTCACTTACATTTACTCACTTACATTTACTCACCTACATTTACTCACCTACATTTACTCACCTACATTTACTCACCTACATTTACTCACTTACACTTACTCACCTACATTTACTCACATTTACTCACATTTACTCACTTACATTTACTCACCTACATTTACTCACTTACATTTACTCACCTACATTTACTCACTTACATTTACTCAGCTACATTTACTCACCTACATTTACTCACCTACATTTACTCACCTACATTTACTCACTTACATTTACTCACCTACATTTACTCACTTACATTTACTCACTTACATTTACTCACTTACATTTACTCACTTACATTTACTCACCGACATTTACTCACTTACATTTACTCACTTACATTTACTCTAGTGCTGCCGCGATTATTCGACGTTGTCGACGTAATCGATTATGAAAATGAGTCGACTACAATTTTTTTGGTCGAATATTCGCCTTTATTTATTTTTGGTCTCAAACGGCTCGTCCAGAGACCTTTTGCTTGCCTGAGATCAGGTATTTCCCCTCCACACCACTAGTCGTACTACACTCGAGGCCGACACCGGTGCGGCAGGCAGCGGCTACACCCGAGGCGGACACCGGCGCAGCTAACAGCGGCTACACCCGAGGCGGACACCGGCGCAGCTAACAGCGGCTACACCCGAGGCGGACACCGGCGCGGCTAACAGCGGCTACACCCGAAGCGGACACCGGTGCCGCGGGCAGCAACTGCGCCCGAGGCCGACACCGGTGCTGCTGACAGCGGCTACATCCGGGGTTGACGCCGAGGTGGCTAACCTCGGCTTCACCAAAGGCTAACAGCAGTGGTAAATAATGGCACCGCCAAAGAAAACAAACTTGAGGAAGTATTTGCCGTGCGCACTCTGCTGGCTGGTCTCTCTCTTTCTCGACCACGACCACGATGCATGAGGTATTGAGCATACCGTTGCATATGCTGCTCGTGCAAACTCGTTAAATTGTGTGTGCATATCGTTGTTCAACATTGTTGAATGAGCACACACAACAGACATAACAGCAATAACCTTTGCAACTCGCACGCACAGCACACACAAGGTAAAATCTAACACACACACTTGTGTGTGTTAGAACCGCTTTTTTTTTTATTAGTCGTTTAGATTAGTCGACTAATCGAAAAATTAGTCGAGAGATTAATCGTTAGAAAATTAGTCGTTAGTGGCAGCACTAATTTACTCACCTACATTTACTCACCTACATTTACTCACTTACATTTACTCACTTACATTTACTCACTTACATTTACTCACCTACATTTACTCACCTACATTTACTCACTTACATTTACTCACCTACATTTACTCACTTACATTTACTCACTTACATTTACTCACCGACATTTACTCACTTACATTTACTCACCTACATTTACTCACCTACATTTACTCACCGACATTTACTCACTTACATTTACTCACCGACATTTACTCACTTACATTTACTCACCTACATTTACTCACCTACATTTACTCACCGACATTTACTCACTTACATTTACTCACCTACATTTACTCACTTACATTTACTCAGCTACATTTACTCACCTACATTTACTCACCTACATTTACTCACTTACATTTACTCACCGACATTTACTCACTTACATTTACTCACTTACATTTACTCACCTACATTTACTCACCTACATTTACTCACTTACATTTACTCACTTACATTTACTCACCTACATTTACTCACCTACATTTACTCACTTACATTTACTCACCTACATTTACTCACTTACATTTACTCACCTACATTTACTCACCTACATTTACTCACCGACATTTACTCACTTACATTTACTCACCTACATTTACTCACTTACATTTACTCACCTACATTTACTCACTTACATTTACTCACTTACATTTACTCACCTACATTTACTCACTTACATTTACTCACCTACATTTACTCACCTATATTTACTCACATTTACTCACATTTACTCACTTACATTTACTCACCTACATTTACTCACCTACATTTACTCACCTACATTTACTCACATTTACTCACCTACATTTACTCACCTACATTTACTCACTTACATTTACTCACTTACATTTACTCACCGACATTTACTCACCTACATTTACTCACTTACATTTACTCACCGACATTTACTCACCTACATTTACTCACTTACATTTACTCACCTACATTTACTCACTTACATTTACTCACCTACATTTACTCACCTACATTTACTCACTTACATTTACTCACTTACATTTACTCACCGACATTTACTCACCTACATTTACTCACTTACATTTACTCACCTACATTTACTCACTTACATTTACTCACCTACATTTACTCACCTACATTTACTCACATTTACTGACATTTACTCACATTTACTCACATTTACTCACTTACATTTACTCACCTACATTTACTCACATTTACTCACATTTACTCACTTACATTTACTCACCTACATTTACTCACCTACATTTACTCACATTTACTCACATTTACTCACTTACATTTACTCACATTTACTCACTTACATTTACTCACCTACATTCACTCACCTACATTTACTCACCTACATTTACTCACCTACATTTACTCACTTACATTTACTCACTTACATTTACTCACCTACATTTACTCACATTTACTGACATTTACTCACATTTACTCACATTTACTCACTTACATTTACTCACCTACATTTACTCACATTTACTCACATTTACTCACTTACATTTACTCACCTACATTTACTCACCTACATTTACTCACATTTACTCACATTTACTCACTTACATTTACTCACATTTACTCACTTACATTTACTCACCGACATTTACTCACTTACATTTACTCACCTACATTTACTCACTTACATTTACTCACTTACATTTACTCACTTACATTTACTCACCTACATTTACTCACATTTACTCACATTTACTCACTTACATTTACTCACATTTACTCACTTACATTTACTCACCTACATTTACTCACCTACATTTACTCACTTACATTTACTCACCTACATTTACTCACCTACATTTACTCACCTACATTTACTCACTTACATTTACTCACCTACATTTACTCACCTACATTTACTCACTTACATTTACTCACCTACATTTACTCACCTACATTTACTCACATTTACTCACATTTACTCACATTTACTCACCTACATTTACTCACTTACATTTACTCACTTACATTTACTCACCTACATTTACTCACATTTACTCACATTTACTCACATTTACTCACTTACATTTACTCACCTACATTTACTCACCTACATTTACTCACTTACATTTACTCACCTACATTTACTCACTTACATTTACTCACCTACATTTACTCACCTACATTTACTCACTTACATTTACTCACCTACATTTACTCACTTACATTTACTCACCTACATTTACTCACTTACATTTACTCACTTACATTTACTCACCTACATTTACTCACCTACATTTACTCACCTACATTTACTCACCTACATTTACTCACTTACATTTACTCACATTTACTCACATTTACTCACATTTACTCACTTACATTTACTCACCTACATTTACTCACTTACATTTACTCACCTACATTTACTCACTTACATTTACTCAGCTACATTTACTCACCTACATTTACTCACCTACATTTACTCACCTACATTTACTCACTTACATTTACTCACCTACATTTACTCACTTACATTTACTCACTTACATTTACTCACTTACATTTACTCACTTACATTTACTCACCGACATTTACTCACTTACATTTACTCACTTACATTTACTCTAGTGCTGCCGCGATTATTCGACGTTGTCGACGTAATCGACATTATGAAAATGAGTCGACTACAATTTTTTTGGTCGAATATTCGCCTTTATTTATTTTTGGTCTCAAACGGCTCGTCCAGAGACCTTTTGCTTGCCTGAGATCAGGTATTTCCCCTCCACACCACTAGTCGTACTACACTCGAGGCCGACACCGGTGCGGCAGGCAGCGGCTACACCCGAGGCGGACACCGGCGCAGCTAACAGCGGCTACACCCGAGGCGGACACCGGGCGCAGCTAACAGCGGCTACACCGAGGCGGACACCGGGCGCGCTAACAGCGGCTACACCGGCGGACACCGGTGCCGCTGGGCAGCAACTGCGCCGAGGCCGACACGGTGCTGCTGACAGCGGCTACATCCGGGTTGACGCCGAGGTGGCTAACCTCGGCTTCACCAAAGGCTAACAGCAGTGGTAAATAATGGCACCGCCAAAGAAAACAAACTTGAGGAAGTATTTGCCGTGCGCACTCTGCTGGCTGGTCTCTCTCTTCCTACGACCACGATGCATGAGGTATTGAGCATACCGTTGCATATGCTGCTCGTGCAAACTCGTTAAATTGTGTGTGCATATCGTTGTTCAACATTGTTGAATGAGCACACACAACAGACATAACAGCAATAACCTTTGCAACTCGCACGCACAGCACACACAAGGTAAAATCTAACACACACACTTGTGTGTGTTAGAACCGCTTTTTTTTTTATTAGTCGTTTAGATTAGTCGACTAATCGAAAAATTAGTCGAGAGATTAATCGTTAGAAAATTAGTCGTTAGTGGCAGCACTAATTTACTCACCTACATTTACTCACCTACATTTACTCACTTACATTTACTCACTTACATTTACTCACTTACATTTACTCACCTACATTTACTCACCTACATTTACTCACTTACATTTACTCACCTACATTTACTCACTTACATTTACTCACTTACATTTACTCACCGACATTTACTCACTTACATTTACTCACCTACATTTACTCACTTACATTTACTCACCGACATTTACTCACCTACATTTACTCACCTACATTTACTCACTTACATTTATTCACCTACATTTACTCAGCTACATTTACTCACTTACATTTACTCACCTACATTTACTCACCTACATTTACTCACTTACATTTACTCACATTTACTCACTTACATTTACTCACCTACATTTACTCACCTACATTTACTCACTTACATTTACTCACATTTACTCACTTACATTTACTCACTTACATTTACTCACCTACATTTACTCACCTACATTTACTCACTTACATTTACTCACTTACATTTACTCACCTACATTTACTCACCTACATTTACTCACTTACATTTACTCACCTACATTTACTCACTTACATTTACTCACCTACATTTACTCACCTACATTTACTCACTTACATTTATTCACTTACATTTACTCACCTACATTTACTCACCTACATTTACTCACCTACATTTACTCACTTACATTTACTCACCTACATTTACTCACCTACATTTACTCACCTACATTTACTCACCTACATTTACTCACCTACATTTACTCACTTACATTTACTCACATTTACTCACATTTACTCACTTACATTTACTCACCTACATTTACTCACCTACATTTACTCACTTACATTTACTCACATTTACTCACTTACATTTACTCACCTACATTTACTCACTTACATTTACTCACTTACATTTACTCACCGACATTTACTCACCTACATTTACTCACTTACATTTACTCACCGACATTTACTCACCTACATTTACTCACTTACATTTACTCACCTACATTTACTCACTTACATTTACTCACCTACATTTACTCACCTACATTTACTCACATTTACTCACATTTACTCACATTTACTCACATTTACTCACTTACATTTACTCACCTACATTTACTCACCTACATTTACTCACATTTACTCACATTTACTCACATTTACTCACATTTACTCACTTACATTTACTCACCTACATTTACTCACCTACATTTACTCACATTTACTCACATTTACTCACTTACATTTACTCACATTTACTCACTTACATTTACTCACCTACATTTACTCACCTACATTTACTCAGCTACATTTACTCACTTACATTTACTCACATTTACTCACTTACATTTACTCACCTACATTTACTCACATTTACTCACATTTACTCACATTTACTCACATTTACTCACATTTACTCACTTACATTTACTCACCTACATTTACTCACTTACATTTACTCACCTACATTTACTCACCTACATTTACTCACCTACATTTACTCACTTACATTTACTCACCTACATTTACTCACTTACATTTACTCACCTACATTTACTCACCTACATTTACTCACCTACATTTACTCACCTACATTTACTCACTTACATTTACTCACCTACATTTACTCACTTACATTTACTCACCTACATTTACTCACTTACATTTACTCACTTACATTTACTCACCTACATTTACTCACCTACATTTACTCACCTACATTTACTCACTTACACTTACTCACCTACATTTACTCACCTACATTTACTCACCTACATTTACTCACTTACACTTACTCACCTACATTTACTCACCTACATTTACTCACCTACATTTACTCACTTACATTTACTCACCTACATTTACTCACTTACATTTACTCACCTACATTTACTCACTTACATTTACTCACTTACATTTACTCACCTACATTTACTCACCTACATTTACTCACCTACATTTACTCACCTACATTTACTCACTTACACTTACTCACCTACATTTACTCACCTACATTTACTCACATTTACTCACTTACATTTACTCACCTACATTTACTCACTTACATTTACTCACTTACATTTACTCACCTAGATTTACTCACCTACATTTACTCACCTACATTTACTCACTTACATTTACTCACATTTACTCACTTACATTTACTCACTTACATTTACTCACCTACATTTACTCACTTACATTTACTCACTTACATTTACTCACCTACATTTACTCACTTTCATTTACTCACCTACATTTACTCACTTACATTTACTCACTTACATTTACTCACTTACATTTACTCACCTACATTTACTCACCTACATTTACTCACCTACATTTACTCACTTACATTTACTCACTTACATTTACTCACCTACATTTACTCACTTACATTTACTCACATTTACTCACATTTACTCACTTACATTTACTCACCTACATTTACTCACATTTACTCACTTACATTTACTCACATTTACTCACTTACATTTACTCACATTTACTCGCCTACATTTACTCGCTTACATTTGAATGACTTTGTAAAGAAACTGTACTTTTCCACAGCACATTTTTACAGGTGCTGAATTCATGGTTGCCATGGAGTTTCCATGGATATTGTGTGTTGTGGTCAGTTTCCATGGATATGGGCACCAGATTCTAAAGAGTAATATGAACACAGCCATTGGGGGGCACTCGGGGGTTCTGCATGTATGTCTATGGTGGAATATTCAGCAGTGGTGATGCAATGCACACATTAGTGAACAGAGCCAGGGGAGTTTTTGTGGTTTGAAAGCTCAAGAAAATAAACTAAATGGAAATACTAAAGGCCATTTTCAGGAGCCTGTGACCAATCCAAACGTTCATGGTCGTGTTTAGGAGTTTGGGTTTCAACAAAAAGGTGAGAGTAGCTAGCTTGTGACTGTATTGTTATTTGAGAGGGACTTGTTTAACAGCATAAGTCAGCTCACCTGTTGTAGATCCAGTTCAGTCAGTTCTTTCTGGTCAGATTGTGTTAAAACAAAGATCAGATTAATGTCTAACTTGAGCAACAAAGCTTCAGACAGAGCTGTGCCTCCAGTTAGCCTCACACACCAGGGAATGTTGACGGCGTCAGCATTCTGAGCATAGAGAAGTGGCTTATCTGGAACTAAAGCAGGTGAGATGATTTGTGCTGTTAAACAAATCTCTCTCAGATAACATTACAGTCACAAGCCTTTTAGTTGAAAATCAAACAACAACAAGCATTTCATGTTGCATTTTTTGTATGAAAAGCGCTCTATAAATAAAGGTTGATTGATTGAAACTCCTAAACATGACCCTGAATGCTTGGATTGATCACAGGCTTTTGAAAATGTGCTGTTTAAATCCATTTAGTATTTTTCTTGAGTGTTCAGACTATCCTAAAACAGGCTTGTCAGTCTTTGCAGTGTGTGCCTTGTGTCACTATGGTAACTGCTGAACATTCCATCCTAGAGGTACATCTAGAACACCCCAGTACTGCAAAGTAAGAATAGAAATTCTGCAATGTAATGAGAACACATGATTGCAACCTATGCTTAATATTAGACCTCATAGCATTCTATTGCCGTTCATATTTAGCACAGATGAGAGCAGCTAAGAAGCTAAAATGCATATTTCTCTTATTATCAGTCAGCCTGTGGGGTCTAGTCTAAGGTGACCAGACATCCCTGTTTACCCGGGACAGTCCCAGTTTTGAGCCCTGTGTCTCCTGTCCCAGCAGTTTTATGCAAAACCAGTGATTTATCCCACTTTGTGTTGTTTTTTTTACAAAAAATGTATCAGGTGTCCCTAAATTTGATCAATCTGATCCCTGCCAACAATAAAGAGAGGCACATTTTCATTTGTTTAGGTAAAATACAGAAAAGTTGCTTAAAAATGACCAAAACACAAAGAAATGTGACTATACTGAATCACATTTGTGCTCAGTGTGTAACAATTTACCTTAATTTCCACTCATTTCACAATTTTATTATGACCAACCACCCCAAACCAGGTATGTCCCAGTTTTTGATTTTGAAAATCTTGTCACCCTAGTCAAGTCACTCATAGAAATATTCAGGTTAAACATTTGCAAATTTACCTCTTAGAAATTTTGTAGCAAAACCTGGCTCTTGCCCTCCATTGGGGAGTGTGGCATCATCACATTCTAGAATCTGAAAAGCACCCATGGGTTGGTCATGGGTGCCACAACAGCAGCAGGATGTGGGTGGGTGGTGTGAAATCAGCTCCACATTCACATTGTGCCTATGGTCTGAGCCGGAGCTGGAGAAGGATCAGAATCCTGCATGTGTGTGACAGAGATACCAGCTCCGTGCCACATTTGTGTCCGGGCATGCTAACAGTGTGAGGTCATCACCAGGGGATGCAGGGCCACACACTCTCACTCCTGATTGGATAAACCTGACCTCAGCATCATTCAGCTGTGTTCACATTGGCTGTCATCTCACTTTCACTTTGTTATGAGAGAAAAACAAGAATGAATCCACTTATCCTTGAATAGATACTTGGCAAGAGGCATCATGCTGGGGGGATTCTGAATGTATGTGTAGACCTATAACTGTTCAGCAGTTACCATGGTGATACACAGGCAATTTTTTTTAAATAGTCCAAAAACTCTATACACACATGGGTTCACATCATCACAACAAAAACACTGCAATAGTCCATCATTTCAGGTTTTCATGTGTTTCTAATCCTGACCGTTTGGTGGACAGTACTGTGGACAGTACTGTGGACAGTACTGTGGACAGTGGTGGACAGTACAGTGGACAGTACTGTGGACAGTGGTGGACAGTACTGTGGACAGTGGTGGACAGTACTGTGGACAGTACTGTGGACAGTACTGTGGACAGTACAGGCAGTTCCTTCTGCTTATGTCATCAACGCAGAAAACTCATCCAAACTGCAGAGACAATTTACACATGAGGAAGAACTTTTTCAGACAGATGTAAACGTACTGTAATTTATTTGCATTAGTCTAATCATAACATGTAATTTTGGCCTTTGTTAACATTATGGTTGCTAGGTAACAGTTAGTTCTTCTAAACGTATGTCATATAGGCCTATTGTGCTCATGTCCAAACAGGAAGTAAAATGGTAAACTAGAAAACACGATTTGTAACTTTCTGGAGGTAACACATCACCTGGATCATTCCATGGAAAAAGAAAATTAAAGCTGTACTTGGGAACATTCTTTATGTAGATTGATAAGTTTTATGTCTCTGAGTGGAGAAGATTAATGCCAGAAGAACATCATTTCCATGGACACAAGAAGGAAGAGGCTCCCTCATGTATGTGTAAGTCTGTGATACTTTACAGTATGAGAAAGCTCCATGTATAGATGGACTCTGACATTCTAGAACACACTGACCAGAGCCACTGGTCACTGCTCTTGTATTCTGCAAGTCTGAGGCATTTTTAAAAGAAACACAATCCACCCATCATGAACGTTGCTATTGTCTCATAAGGTTTCTTATATTAAATGTAAAGCTTTCAGCTTTCATACTTGAATTAGCAGCCTCTGTTCATACATTTCAGTGACATTTACTTAGTTACCATGGTGACACAATACTCACATTAGGAAACACAGCCTGAAAAGTTTTTTAAATGATCTGAAACCTTAAGAAAAAAAACACAGTGTGTTTTCAGCAGTGTTCCTGGTCCTGTTTAGGTGATTTTCAACAGAAGAAAGTGAGTGTGGTGATAAAGGAACTCTAGTGAGCTCATACTGTACTGTACTTATTTCAGAGGGACTTGTTTAACAGCACAAATCAGATCTCTGACTGTTCCAAGTCTTTCTGGTCAGACTGTCTTAAAACTAAGCTCAGGTAAAGGTCTAACTTGAGTAAAAGAGCTTTAGACAAAGCAGTGCCTCCAGTTAGCTGCAAACCCACAGAGACTGTTGATGGCATCATAATGTCAGTATCAGTTTGATGTATCATTTATTCAATAATTCTGCATTCAGACAAGGCAGTTTCCAGCCAGGACAGGAGTTAAATTGGACAGAGCTGCTGGAAATATCAATGAGTTTGGCTCCAACCAAGAAGCAGTTTGAGAAGAAAAGTTGAGAAATATGTTGAAATTTACAAGACTATATATTTTTTGTCCTACAGACACAATATACACACAAGAAACTTTTTTTTTCTTTTTCTGATACTTTAAAGATTATTTCGGATATTTATTTGCCAAATAATTGCCAAGAAGTTTGAGCCCAGTGTACAGTACGGTTGCTAGGTAACAGTTGAGGAATTCCCTATAGTGTGATGACATGTTTTCATCCAGGAAGTGACAATTTAAACCTCAAAATTGCCAAACTGAATAAAATTGCATTTTTTAAAACAAAATCTTAAATTGTAACAATGTTTAGATCATTTTGCTCAGACACTGTTTGCTGAGGTAAATCATCTCCTTTAAATTGGTGGAGCTGCAGCACAGCCCTGAGCTGTGGGTGTAGTGCGGTGTGCAGAGGGGCAATAGAACTTGTACCATTAGAACACACACAGGGTTCCCTCTGTGGAGTGAAAGTGCCAAGTGAAACCTGCCCCTGCTGTGCTCACACACACACACACACACACACACACACACACACACACACACACACACTGAGCAGATTAAAGGATCAGACCATCCCAGACCCTCTGTGCTAACCACCCCACAGCCCCCTCTCACACCGGGCTAACAAAGCAAAAGCACTCACCGCGACGTGGGTCCCAGCTCCTGTCTGTGCTACAGAGGAGGCAGGCAGAGCGGCATTAGCATCAGGAGCCGAGAGAGGAGTGTGTGGGCAGCTCTCTCTCTCCTCCCTTCTTTCTCTCTTCTTTCACTCTCTCCTCCCACCCTCCCTCTTGTATGTGTGTGTGTGTGTGTGTGAGCCCAGAATACCTCCGCAAACAGTTGGTGGATCAGGCTGTGGACAGAAGTGGATAGTGACATATGAGCAGAAAGCAGGAAGGGCAAAGCGGAGGACAAAGGACAAGTATTTAAGGTGTTGTTAAACAGACGTGTTCTGCAGAATGGACTTTTCACAGCTTCAGAGATTTTAAACATGTTTCAGTATTCCTTTTCATTGACCCTCTGAAGTTGTATTTGGTGTGATTTGTGAATGCTGGAGTCATCTTTGATCTTTAATTTAATTCATTTTCAAGACGCCCATGCCCACTTACTGTTTTCCAGTTTTATAGATACAGATATATTGCATAAGCAGCTGTTGAGGTCACAATGAGACCGCTGTGTCCTGTCGGCATGTCACAGTGTACAGTCCTCCGAGAGTCAGGGAGTGTGTGTGTGTTTTTAGCTTTTTACCATGTTATATCACTGTTTCCTCATCAAAAACATGCCTGAAGAGGTTGTAGATATCAGTGTTTTAGCAATTTCTCCCAGGCACTATTTGAACCCTCCTGTAAGATCCTGTACAAGATCAAGGCTCCGCCCACAAGCTTACCCACACTCTCACACGATAATCCTCCACAAATACACAAAAACATGATGCAAAACTGCACACAACAACTTGACTTGACTAACCTGACACGATGTGCATCATCAGCTATAATACTGGAATGATTAAAGTTCTCTGTTCAAGTTCAAACCTCTCCTTAGTGTTGTTGCACACTTCAGCAAGACACTTAACACACATTGTGATAAGTGAGACCTCCAGAATAAAACCTGCTATATCTCATTTGATTTACAGTGTGTAGAGAGCACTTCCACCCGTCCACTGTCCGCTCTGTAGGCTTTGTAGACAGTGAGAGCAGGTCTATATATAACTTCAAAGTCCCACAACACAAGCTGCTCAGTCAGATGTCATACCTGCCCCTCTGTGTGGGTAAAGGTCTTATTTTACACTTTTTCAGCCATGTTAGAATGTTATTACCTCATCAGAAGGTGAAGTTGTTTCATTCACACATGTTTGAGTAATGCTTTATTATTAGTCTGTCTGTAGCCTACAAATCCTCTGTTGCACATTGTGATGTCGTTTACCTTTAGTTGAGTAGAGATTGGCAATTACAGGGCTGCAATGATCCACGTAATTTTAGTGCATGTGTATGGAGTTTAAAAACACAGTGGAGCACATTCTGTTTTACTCATGACATCAAAAAGTTGAATAAAGTGTTTTCTGTTTGTTTTTGATGAGGACACATTATAACACTGATCAGAAAATAACCCAATATGGGACATTTAAAGTGGAACTCCGGCACGTTTGAAGCTAAAGTCCGTTTCTAGAGGTGGTGGAATTCTGTCAGAAGCCAAAAAACTGCACAGATCAGTGTTTCCTCAGTGGAGATCTCACTGTGACAGTGAGTCTGTCAAGGCAAGAAACTAGTGTAGTGATGAGGGCAAGTTCTTAACTTCCACGTAAAACACCAATTTTCTTCACCCTGAAGAAGCTTAACATCACTTTAACCCATCTGACAACAGCCACGAGTCTAACAAACCAAACGCTCTGCCTGGTTCACTCATTAGTGTCTGGAAACGTTAGAAAACAACTTTATAAGCAACTCACACTTCCCTCTGTTGATTTCCCACTGCACAGTCTAATCCCATTTCCAAGTGAATTATATATTTTTGAAAAACGCTGTGGTTAAGTATTTAAATCATCACCACAATATACACGTGTGAGTTCATTGTTGCAGGAAGAGAGAAGAGAAAAACAAGTCAGGATCGACTACTGACCGTGAAGAAGAAGAGAAACTGAAACTGTTGAAAGAAAATGGTTTGGGAATCTATTTTTTGCGCAGTGGGAAATCGACAGGTAAGACTAAGGCTGCTTATAACGTTATAACGTTATAACATTTCCAGACACGTTTTGTCTGTTAGACTCGTGGCTGTTGTCAGATGGGTTAAAGTGGTGTTAAGCTTCTTCAGTGTGAAGCAAATTGGTGTTTTACGTGGAAGTTCAGAACTTGCCCCCATCACTACGCTAGTTTGTTGCCTTGACAGACTCACTGCCACAGTGAGATCTCCACCGAGGAAACACTGATCTGTGCCGTTTTTTGGCTTCTGACAGAATTCCACCACCTCTAGAAACGGACTTTAGCTTCAAATGTGCTGGAGTTCAACTTTAAATGAGGATTTTAACTACAAATATGTCCCATGGTATTATATCTGACTTTATGTATCTCTTCAGTCAAAATGAACTACATAAATCACTATTTCTCTCAGCTGTAAGGACGTGTCAGCTCTGTGACATGTCAGTATGAGCACAACAGATGAACAAACAAAAAGACACTACCAATGTGAGTCACTGGCCACCTGTACGATTCTACAGAAAGAGAAAGTTAAAGCCATACTTTTACTTTTCTCCAAGGAGATATATGAGTTCCCTGCCATACTGTGGAATATTATAGACAAATAAAGAACATTTCCATGGAAACAAACAGGAAGAGGCTCTGCTCCAGGCCAAATAAGCATCAGGTTTGAGGAGATGCAAGCCCACTCACAGTAATGACGCATGTTTTTTCAGTCCCCAAGCCAAAAATAAAAACTGTTTTTCATGCAAATATTTGTTTTGTTTTCTTTTGTTTTTTTGGTAAAAGGTTACTCACTGTACTTTGAAGAAGCTTAAAAAAAGAAAAGAAAGGAGAGTAAAAGACCAAGGATAACCCAAAGAAAATGGAACTGGATCTGAACTGAGGCTGAATTCAGAAATAAACCTGGATCTGACCAGGCCTAAACCAGGACTAGACTAGGACTAAACCAGGACTAGACCAGGACTAAACCAGGACCAGACCAGAACTAAACCAGGACTAGACCAGCACAATAACAGAACCAAAGTCAATCTGCATCAGGTTGTGAACCATTTCATAAAGACTGAAGAGGCCCCACCAGAAACACTAAGGGCCCCTAAAGTCGAACACTTCCTGGTTGTTAGCCCTGCCCCCGGCGTGTCCTGCACATGCTCAGTAGTGCTCAGGTACAGGCTCCTGTCCTCTCTGTGTTATGCTCATTCTTACTGAGAGCTTTATCTTCCACAGAGGCCCACTCAGCTCTGCAGCTAAAGGAGGCAGTTGCCATAGCAACAGTCCTGACTCTAGATCTGTGCCCGAGAGGAGGAGGATACGGGGATTCTACCATCAGGAGAGGAAGACTCTCTCTCTCTCTCTCAGGGAAATGTGTCCTCTGCATTTGCCCCATCCTTCAGTGTCACAGGGCAGGCTGCAGGGGCAGAGGGCACCCAGGGACCCATCTTCAGATCATCACCAAGTCTTGGTCAGGACTACCTGAGCTGGAGGATTTAGGGAAGATGGGGTTAAAGAGAAGGCGTGGGGGATGCTCACCTAACACAGGGTGAAACATGCTGCTACAGTTTAGCGACAAGCTACAATTTATGGACATTATTATAAATACACACGTGAGCAGTCACCACACTGACTGTATGTAACTCATCACTGTGGTCACATACAGTAAAAACACAGATCTATGGTCTCATATAAACAGTAAAAACACTGTATACAGATCTGTTGTCTCATATAAACAGTTAAATAACTCTACACAGATCTGTGACGGTCGCGCTGTCATCACATTTGGCTGATTCTGCTGTTGCCGGGCTCACCATGACACAATCACAGCTCGCTCTGTGGTTGCCATAGTAACAGCTCCAGAGCCAAGCAGGGATGCTCTGGATAAACATAGAACTCAGCACCAGGCACTTAAGTCTCTATATGTGAGTGAGGACTACAGCACAATGCTGCATTACCCCAAGAATAATGTACATTTCTATTGTTATTAAATGTGAGTTTTTTGGCCCTGTGGAGCTTGACCACGTCACACTATTGGTCCATATTTTTATAGCATGTGTCTCTTCATTTCACCCACCATCACTGCCACAACACACTAGATAAAGAATATGGTGAACACAGAAAACACAAGACTAATGACCACACTACAAACATTAGCTTTGGTAGCAGCAGGAGTAAGTAAGGAAAGCACTGGCTCTTTGACATGTGGACATATAAAATAAATGATTCACTGGTAATCCAACTGAAATGAACATAACAAACACTGAACAATATTTCATATATTCCAAGCAGGCTTCACAATATTATTGACAATTCAATACAGTTCCAATAGAAGTAGCAGTGTACAGGCACAGTACTGCCTGGGATCCAAAACACACACTTCTCCAATACTGTATGAAGGTCAGATGGACAATTTGATTGACAGGTGGATTAGTCAATCAGAAGTGTGTTGCCTTGAATAATAATAATAATAATAATACTAATACTAATAATAATAATAATAATAATAATAATAATAATAATAATACTAATAATAATAATAATAATAATAATAATAATAATAATAATAATAATAATAATAAATAAAAAACGGCGTGGCCTACAAAATGACGTGCCCAGCACATCATACCGTGCAAACGCTGCGCCCCACACTAACCCTAATAACCATAAACCCCAACCACACTTTTCATATGCTTTACAGTGTGTTATATCACGTATTAGTGATTCAAATTTCCCAGGCCAACACATCCTCCTTCAGAAAAATTACAGAGTGCACCTTTAAATGATTTTTGAGAAGTCTTTGCGCCCCGGTGGTCAACAGTGAAAAATTCACCATGTCCGAAATGTATTTTTTGCTCGTAGTCAAGCATAGAATTTAATTCCCAAATTTGGTACAAATCCGATAATGTTGACGTTTCATTATACTAGGGGGCGCTGTAGTGTAATTTTCCATATGCCATATTATATTCCATATTATATTCAGGCTGAGATCAGCATCAGTGATTCAAATTTCAGCACAATCGGACTAAGTCTGTGCCAACGGGAGCACATCTTCACATTGAATATTGTCTAAATTCTGATTGAAATTTGGAGCTCTGCCGCACATAAAGTGACAGTTATTAAAAACATTTTAGATAATGTTTGAAGCTTCACTTCTCTAGATGATGTACGGTGATTTCAGCCCTGTGGGTGCAGCGTCTTCAGAGGAGTTTGTTCAAATGCAACATGAGCCAAAATGGGGACACTGCATTTTGAAGATTTCAATCCAAGATGGCCGCCTTCTGCTTTGTTAGGGGGCGTGGCCATAATAATATTTTTTGTTTGTCTTCACGTGAGAAATGTGTGTACCAAATTTCGTGGCTCTACAACAAAGTTGAGCTGGGACTGCTCCCGTAGGAGTGGGCGGAGCCTAATATTCGAGGTGGCGTATTATCTCCATTTTTTGATCCCCACACATGAAACCTATATTTTTTCGAATTCAATTTTCAATTCAATTTATTTTGTAGCGCCCAAAATCGCAACAACAGTAGCCTCTAAGGGCGTTCCAAGATATGGATGAGTAAAACATACACACAGACATATCAAAACAGGAATAAACAACATTCATGTAAAGCAGCAAATGAAACATTGTCCAGTCATCCCCTGTCCTTAGACCCTCCTTCTCAGCAAGGAAAAACTCCAAAAAACCCAGGGTCCTGGGAAAAAGAAGAAACCTCAGGGAGAACTACAGTGAAGGAGGGATCCACTCCCATGGACGGACAGGCTATAGATGTCCAGGCCCGTGGGCCAGTTCAGTATGACCACAGCTACCCAGGTGGGGAAGGAGCCGGGCGAGGAGGAGGAGAAGAGGGCGAGGAGGAGGAGCCGGGCGGGGAGGAGGAGCCAGGCGAGGAGGAGGAGCCAGGCGAAGAGGAGGAGCCAGGCGAGGAGGAGGAGAGAGGTCCAGCTGCCATCAGGTGTCTGAAAGAGTTCCACTCCACAGGGAGTGGGACAGGGGACAACATGTGAATAGCAATGAACAAACTACAGATGAGAACATAGTGAGTGATGCTGATGAGAAAAAGGAGGAAACAGAGGACAGTGCTCAGGTTGCCACACTTCCCCCAGCTTGTTATCTCCTGCGGCAGCTTATCTTAGTGACATCAACTAAAGTAACCTGGTCATAAGCTATTCCGAAGAGGAAGGTTTTAAGCCTGGTCTTAAATAAAGAGACTGTGGGTACCTGTTTAACATCAACAGGGAGTTGATTCCATAACACAGGAGCTTAGTAACTGAAGGCTCTCCCCCACTGTACTTTTAGACACTCTAGGAACCACTAATAATCCTGCATTCTGAGAGCGAAGTGCTCTATTTGGCTGATAGGGGACAATGGCATCTGAAGATATGATGGGGCCATATTGTTTAAGGCTTTGTATGTCAGGAGGAGAACTTTGAATTTAATTCTAAACTCGACAGGAAGCCAGTGAAGTGATTTTAACACAGGACTGATGTGATCACGTCTTTTAGTTCCTGTTAGGACTCTGGCCGCTGCATTTTGGACCAACTGGAAGCTTCTTAAAGTACCTTTAGTGCAGGCGGTGAGCAGAGAATTACAGTAATCTAGTCTGGATGTAACAAATGCATGGATAAGTTTTTCAGCATAATTTTTAGGCAAAATTTTTTCTGATTTTAGTTATGTTTCATGGAGGTGAAAATATGCAGTTTTACAGGCTTGGTTTATATGAGCTGTGAATGAGAGATTTTGGTCAAATACGACTCCAAGTTTTTTACAGTAGAGCTAGAGGCTATACTCACATTGTCAAGTGAGATTATCTGGTCTGACAGAGAATCTCTCTGACCTTTAGGACCGACAACAATGACCTCTGTTTTTCAGGGTTTAAAAGGAGGTAATTCAGGGTCATCAGGTTTTGATGTCCTTCACACAGGCACTGAGCTTATCGATTTGATCGGTCTGATTTGGTTTCATTGATAAGTACAGCTGAGTGTCATCAGCATAGCAGTGGAAATTAATGCCATGTTTTCTGATAATGTTACCTAATGGCAACATATACAGAGTAAACAGGATTGGACCAAGCACAGATCCTTGTGGAACACCACAAGCTACTTTAGAGCAGGGAGAGGTGCACTGGTTTACACTAACAAACTGGTACCTATCTGATAGATAGGATTTAAACCATTTGAGTGGTCCCTCTGACACCTATGTCACATTCTAACCTCTGCAGTAGAATGTTGTGATCAATGGTGTCAAACGCTGCACTGAGGTCCAGTAGGACCAGGACTGAAGCCAGCCCGTTATCAGCAGCTAGTAGCAAATCATTTGTCACTTTAAGCAGAGCAGTTTCTGTGCTGTGGTGAGCTCTGAAACCAGACTGAAATTTTTCATATAAATTATTGCCCTGCAGATGGTGACAAAGCTGTTTCACCACAACCTTCGTTCCAGAATCTTTGAGAGAAATGGAAGATTCGAGATAGGTCTGTAGTTGGCTAGTTCATCAGGATTTAAGCTAGGTTTTTCAAAAGCGGTTTAATTACAGCATATTTAAAGGACTGAGGAACAAAGCCATTTTCTAATGACATATTTATTATGTTATGGATGGAACCTATTATTAAGTGGAGAGCTTCTTTGAGGAGTTTGACTGGAATAGGGTCGAGCAAACAAGTTGATGGTTTTGGACGACATGATGACTGAGGTAATCTCCGCCTCATCGACAGGAGTAAATTTGTCTAATTCTATTAGAGGATTTATGTGGGATATTGGTGTTACAAACTGGATTTGCTGAATTTGCTCGGGGCTGATTTTTGGAGTGAAGCCGTTGATCTTGTCTCTAATGGTTATAATTTTGTAATCGAAGAATTCAAGAAAGTCATCACAACTGAACTTCGAAGGGAGAAGAGACTCAGGGGGCAGTATGCGAGTTTGTCAGCCTGGCTACAGTGCTGAACAGAAATCTGGGGTTGCTTTTGTTTACTTCTATTAGGTTTGAATAGTATCTGGTTTGTGCTTTTCAGAGCGGCCTTATAAAGAGAGCAGGCAGAGCTTCCATGCCTTCAGAGACTGCTTTCGAGCGAGGAAGCGGCGTAGAGCTTCTGTGCGTCTTACGTGTTGTTTGAGTGATCGCAATTCTGGAGTATACCAAGGAGCCGGAGGTCTTGGTTTTAATGCTTTTCTGTTTTAAGCGGAGCTGCAACATCGAGAGCAGATTTTAAGGTGAGCATTGTCCTATCCACAAACTGATCCATGATAATTGGATTAAAGTTGTTCTCAATGTCACATGGCATATCATTTAATACTGGCTCGATTATTTCTTTGAACTCAAGCTACCGATTTTTCTGATATTGTTCTTTTCATTATAGTTTTCTCCTGCTGAGCTGGATAGTCTTTTAGTACGAATTGAAAGGTTATTAAAAATGGTCAGAGAGTATAGGGTTTTGAGGAATTACAAGTAAATCACTAGTCTCAATACCATAAGTTAGGGCCGAGATCGAGAGTGTGATTGTGACAGTGAGTCGGCTTGTTCACACTCTGGGTAAAACCGATCCCATCCAGGAGAGCACCAAAAGCACTGCTGAGGCACTCACTGCTGTTATCAACATGAATGTTGAAATCTCCAACTATAACAATCCTTTCCCATTCCAAAACTAAACTTGAAATAAAGTCAGAAAACTCTGTCAGAAACTTCGGCATAAGGACCAGGGAGGTCGGTAGATTGTTATAAATATAACAGCTTTTTTGGTTTTCCAGTTGGTGCCGCGTGTCGATAGTGCGAGGCTTTCAAAGGAGCGGAATGTATAATTAGATTTGAGGCTGAGAATTAGGCTGGAGTGAGAAATGACGGCCACACCGCCACCTCGACCAGTGCTCCTGGCACTTTGAAAGTTCACGTGACTTGGAGGTGTAGATTCGTTTAGTCTAACATAATCATTTTCCTGAAGCCATGTTTCAGTTAAAGCTAGAAGATCAATATTAAAGTCGCCAATTAATTCATTTATTAAAAGAGATTTAGAAGAGAGGGACCTGATGTTTAGCAGTCCACATTTTACACACTTATCATTTTGTTTATTTGCGACACATGTATTTATTTTTATTAAGTTATGTCTCATCATTTCTGAACTTTTGGCAAAGTTTGGTGAGTTTTTGAATGTTTTTGAATGTGTTTACGGGGTCACGTTTTATTTCAATCTGTAGGGGGCGCTAATGCACCAAATAATTTTTTTCCCCACATTCAGTCGCTTTAGGGCAGAGAGTTTAAGAACTGTTAAATTTCATTGAAATCAGAGTTTGTTTGAGCAAATAGGAGCAATTTTTAAATATTCAAAACGTGTTCATTTTTTGTGGCTTCACTGCTCAGAGACTGTTTTGGGATATGTGGATATTTTTTGATGTTCCCGTCCTGGAGCTAATGTCGACCAAATCTGAGGCCGTTCGGGTGAGCGCCGAAGGAGTGCGTTTCAGCTTTGCAAAATTTAATCCAAGATGGCCACCTCCTGGTGTGTCAGGGGGTGTGGCCATAATAATATTTTTTACTTTAAAATTTCATATATTATTTATTCACTCCATACTCAGTGATGCTAAGATACTATTGTAGCCACAGCTGCCCCTCCCACCACAACCAACAGTCGCGCACACACCACTTTCATACTAGACAATGTGGGTGAAGTGTCTTGCCTAAGAGCCCAACTGTTTTTTGCCACTTTTATTCCGAGCGGTCTCCCAGCCAAGTACTCCCGTGTTCCAGGTCCAGGTGCTGAGCATCTGAAGCTGTTTCACCAGTGTTGTTCACTGTGTATATGTCGTTTGTTATTGGGCTCCTGGCGACAGGCCCCTCTGCGCTGACAAATGTCCTGTGATGGTGTGGAGGTACAACCCTGCCTGGGATGTGTTACCCAGCTGCATACCTGCAAAGAACCTTTATCCTAATGTGAAGTGAAGTGAGCTGAAATGAAACTCAATCAGTTACCATTATTTATGAATAAACCAAGTGTTACTGACATCTAAGTCTCTGTCAAGTCAGTCAAAGCTAACCTGTGATAATTTAACTTTATATTGAGGATGGCATTGTTTTTACAACTGAAATATTTAGTTTGGGTATCTAACGCCCTCATGTGGGCACACTGGCTCGAGACGCAGAGGAGTGTGTGCTGACCAGACTGATGTCCCACTGTATAAAACGATACAGAGAGATATCAGGAAGTGGCAAACTCATGACAGAAAACCTCTTTGTAACTCTGGCCAGTGGATTGTCATACAGTACAGCAGTAACACTATTAAGATATGAATGATGAATGATGGTGGTTCGGTCTGGAGCTGGGGTCAGGCTGCTCTGTGCTTCAGCTTCCCACTCCCACTCTGAGCGCCTCACACCACCATTCAACTCTGCACTGAGAGGAATACAGGGTCTGATACTAATGCAGCAATAAAACTAGATAGTCCTTTCAGCAGGTGGTATCAATACTAAACATTCACATTCACAGGACAGAAATGAACCTTTCCTGAATAGCTTTACAATGATCTTGAGCTGTATCAACAACAAGTAGAGTAGACATAGACTAGTATACACCCATGGAGCCTACCAGGAGCACTGATTACACACATATAAGCATGGGAACAGAAAATAAAGTACTACCATTGTATGTTGAAAATCACTTTCTGTTGTCTAAACTGAGTGTGTTTTTATTATCAAAGTAGCATTCCTTAGTATCAAAATCAAATATGAAATGTTAGTATTGTGACATCTCTCCTACAGAGTATACATGGGTGTGCAGTATTCAGGAACCAGCACACATGGATAGGCCACAGTGGTGGAAATGTAAGCACAGGGATGAGAATAAGAATGTTAACGTGGGACAGGTTTTCATGTGTTTCTAATTGTGACTTGGTTTGGTGGATAGGGTGGATAGGACCTGTACTAAATATGTACCATAGCCTTGCATCAGTTAAGTGTTAATGTGTGGAAAAAATTGTGTTGATGTTTTGAATGTGGTGTAAGTGTTAACAGTAACTGCTTTGGTCCTTGCAGGTACTTACTTCAGTATGTGTCCAGTGGACGGCGCTGTTGTCTAGCTAACTATCCTGAAACCTACACAACCAGAAAGAAAGTGCAGAAATAAGAAATAATAATCACTATAAGTTGTATGACTCCATACTAATTAAATCATTATGTAATTATGCAATGGCATCAAAAACAGTAAAATAAAGCTGAACAATTAAAAATGTGCCATGTGCCAGACTTGACCAGACTTGACCAGTGCACGTGTGGAACACATTGGTTACTATGGTAACCCACTCAATAGGATATGTTGTGCTGATGTTCTAATTATGTATGCCATCATTTCATATGGAGGAAAAGGCCTGTCGGTTTTGTCTTTCTTTTATATTAATAACCATAAATGTTGAACCCAACATACATTACTGTATTTAAAAACACATTTCATTTGCACTCTTCACATAAGTATGTATTTTCCCGTTGAAATGGAGCGAGCCTCTAGGTTTAGCCATCATCATAGTGTGCACATTGCCCTCCACTGGACAAAAGTGTAAGTACAACACAAGACAGTGACAGTATTAAATATAAATGAGACTCTTACTGTGACAAGTGCTCATGTGGTGCTGTCACTCTGTCCTTTTAATTGTTCATATTGATCAGAAGTATTCTAACATGAATCCAACATATGACTTTGACCAGTTCTTGAATGAGCTCATGCTGTTACACCTCTGCTCTGAGAAAGCCCTGGGCACAGAAACTCCACACTTTAATCTTTATGCACTCATTTGGTTGCCTTGTGTGTTTTTGTATCCATTTATTTATTTATTTATTATGTTCATATAGTGTTATGTTTGTTCATATAGTGTTATGTATGTTCATGTCGTGTTATGGATGTTCATATAGTGTTATGTATATTCATATCTCAATACAACTCAATACAATTACCAACTGGGTGAAGCTGAATAAATTGGCTCTAAATATTTCAAAAAGTAAATGCATAGTTTTTGGTACGAAATATTTGTTAAATGCACTTAAATTAACTTAAATTTGTCATGGTACACTCCTGCTTCACCCTCCCCCTCACTTACCTCCTTCCTCTCCGGATCTGCTGGGCGTGTCCGACTCCTCCTCCTGCTCCTGGGCTGGCCTGTGCACCTGTTTCCCATCTCCAATCATCCCTGTATATCTACCTGGTTTCTCCTCACCATCTCCGCCAGATCGTCAGTTAACCTCCGTGGTGAACGCCTGCTCCGGCTCTTTATGAATTTTCCGCCCAGTTTGTTGTGTTTTTTCTCACCCGTCTGTTTTTCTGCTCCAGCTCCCAACCATTCTGCCTGGCCCAGCTCCAGCTCCGTCCTCAGCTCCAGCCTGTCCTACCCTGCCTGCCTACTCTACCCGCTGCCCTCCTGACCTGCCTGCTACCCCAGCTATATTCATCATCTTTGTAATAAATCTTTGTAAACTCTCCTGGATTCCTGTCTGCCTTTGGGTCCTACCTTTATTCGATCGTGACAGTACGATCTGGCCAACATGGACCCAGCAGACTCTAATGCAATCAATCATGCCTTATCCAACCATGGCATTCTTCTAGGAGAGCACCACCAGTCACTCCAAACTCTTACCGATGGACAACAGGCTTTATCCGACAAGGTAACCCAGATTGGTCAACTCGTGGGAAGTATTGCTAAACACCTGTCT
This sequence comes from Odontamblyopus lacepedii, assembly GCA_034769755.1. NCBI lineage: Eukaryota > Metazoa > Chordata > Actinopteri > Gobiiformes > Gobiidae > Odontamblyopus > Odontamblyopus lacepedii. The sequence goes on along the minus strand of CM068361.1, from coordinate 5,582,184 downwards.
CCCTCCTTAGCTCCCACTCAAAGTCAGCCTGTCCCAAATACAACTCAATCTTCCAGACCAGCCTCGGAGTCTCCTGTTCCGGCCCCAGAACCTTATTGTGGGGATTTGCAGAAGTGCAAAGGCTTTTTGCTCCAATGCTCCCTAGTATTTGATCGCCAACATCAGACCTTCACATCAGACTGTTCAAAGGTATCGTACATGACTGGCTTATTAAGAGGAAGAGCCTTAGACTGGGCAGAAGCTTTTCTAAGCAGCACTGAGGCTAGCCTAATAAGCTACCGTTGTTTTGTGGACGAATTTAAGAAAGTGTTTGCCCATCCTAATGTAGCTACAGATGCAGCTAAGCGGCTGCTCAATCTCCGTCAAGGCCAATGTAGTGTTGCAGATTACTCTGGAGTTCAGGATTTTAGCAGCCGAATCTGGCTGGGATGACAGAGCCCTAAAAGGAGTCTTTTTGCATGGCCTATCTGAATCCATGAAAGATGAGTTGGCAGTACGTGATGAATCTGATTCTCTGGATGCCTTAATATCTCTGTCCATTCGCCTAGATAGCCGCATGAGAGAAAGGCGGCGTGAGAGAGACTCCAAGGTACCACGCTACCTCCCAAGGTCTGTTCCTCCACCTGTCGGAACTCCTGAATCCTCCACCCGGTCTGTGCCTGCTCTTCCAGCGCCACCCCAGGAGGAACCCATGCAACTGGGTCGTACTCCCTTGTCTGCAGCAGAACATCAGGAGAATTTTTGCAGGAGTATGTATGTATATATTGCGGTCAGCCAGGTCACTTCCTAAGATCTTGTCCCACTCGCCCAAAAGGTCCAGCTCATCAGTAGCAGTGGGAGTACTGGTGAGCGAGCCTTCTTCTGAATTGCACGTCCCACGCCTCCAGGTACCTGTACTCCTCAGCTTTCTTAACCAGACTCTCCCACTGCAAGCTCTGATTGACTCTGGGGCAGAACAGAACTTCCTGGACACTAATCTTATCCGTCAAGCAGGGATTTCCACTGAACCACTGCCAGAAAAGAGCCGGGTGAGTGCCCTCAACGGGAAACATTTGGCTTATGTCAGTCATCAAACGGAACCTATTGACTTAATCATCTCAGGAAATCACCATGAGTCTATTCGTTTTTCTGTGTTTGATTCTCCGCAATGTCCACTAGTCCTGGGGTTTCCCTGGTTGAAGCTGCACAACCCTGTAATTGATTGGTCTGCTAACAAAGTTGTGAGCTGGAGTACATCTTGTCATGCTTCTTGCCTTCTTTCTGCCATACCACCTCCAGGGGGTGCCAAAGGTACTAGATCTAAACCTCCTGATTTGTCCATTGTCCCCACAGAGTACCATGATTTGGCCGAAGTCTTCAGTAAGGAAAGTGCTCTCTCTCTGCCACCCCACCGTCCTTACGATTGCGCCATTGACCTGTTACCAGGAGCACCTCTTCCAACTGGACGTCTGTACAATCTCTCCCGACCTGAAAGGGAAGCGATGGAGACTTACCTCAAAGAGTCTCTTGCTGCAGGTATCATACGTCCATCATCTTCTCCGGTTGGTGCAGGGTTCTTTTTTGTGGACAAAAAAGATAAGACCCTAAGGCCATGTATTGACTACCGGGGTTTGAACAATATTACCATTAAGAACAAGTATCCTCTTCCTCTGATTTTGTCAGCTTTTGAACCTCTTCAGGGGGCCACCATATTTACTAAACTTGATTTGCGGAACGCCTATCACCTGATCCGTATCAGAAAGGGAGATTAATGGAAGACGGCATTTAATACTCCCTTGGGCCATTTCGAATACCTGGTCATGCCTTTTGGACTAACTAATGCTCCAGCTGTCTTTCAAGCCCTGATTAATGATGTTCTCAGAGACTTTCTTAATCGCTTTGTTTTTGTCTATCTGGATGACATTCTTGTGTTTTCTCGTGACCAGGAGGAGCATCAAATCCATGTCCGGCAGGTCTTGCAGCGGCTACTAGAAAACAAGTTGTTCATGAAAGCGGAAAAATGTGAATTCCACTCCCCCTCCGTCTCTTTCCTTGGATACATCATTGAAGCTGGTCAGGTTAAGGCAGACCCCGGCAAGATCCAAGCTGTTGCAGACTGGCCAGAACCCACTACTCGTAAGCAGTTGCAAAGGTTTCTGGGCTTCGCCAATTTCTACCGTCGCTTCATCAGAGATTACAGTTGCTTAGCTGCTCCCTTAACAAGACTTCCCTTCACTTGGTCCCCGGAAGCTGCTGCTGCGTTTGCTGCCCTCAAACACCGCTTCACCACAGCTCCTGTCCTTGTCCAGCCTGATCAGTCTAAGCAGTTTATAGTGGAGGTGGATGCTTCGGATGTTGGAGTGGGGGCTGTTCTCTCTCAAAGGTCTGAAACAGATGAGAAACTTCATCCGTGTGCTTTTTTTTCCAGACGCCTATCTCCAGCTGAGCAGAACTATGACATTGGTAACAGAGAGCTGCTGGCTGTCAAACTGGCGTTGGAGGAATGGAGGCATTGGCTGGAAGGAGCAGAACAACCTTTTGTTGTGTGGACAGACCACAAGAATTTGTCCTACATTCATTCTGCTAAGAGACTGAATTCCCGTCAAGCTCACTGGGCTCTGTTTTTTGGCCATTTTAATTTCACTTTGACCTACCGCCCAGGCTCTAAAAATGTTAAACCTGACTCTCTCTCCCACCAGTTTTCTTCTGATGACTCCCAAGGCTCAGCTGAAACCATCCTTCCTGCCACCTGTGTTCTGGGGTCCCTCGTCTGTGAAGTGGAGTCTACTGTTCGTTCTGCTCTGTTGGTTGAACCTGATCCTGGCCTTGGACCCCCCGACAAGTTGTTTGTCCCTCAAGCTGTTCGCTCTAAGGTACTTCACTGGGCTCATGATTCTAAACTGTCCTGTCACCCTGGCATAGGTCGTACTCTGGGCCAGTGACAACGCCGCTTCTGGTGGCCCACTATCGAGGCTGATGTGCGGGAATATGTTACTGCTTGCACAGTCTGTGCCAGGAACAAGTCTTCCAATCAGCCACCAGCGGGTCAACTCCGGCCTCTGCCCATACCATCACGACCATGGTCCCACATTGCAGTTGACTTCGTCACCGGTCTACCACCTTCTAATGGTAACACTGTGATTCTAACCATTGTTGACCGTTTTTCCAAATCTGCTCATTTTGTTCCTCTCCCCAAGTTACCTTCTGCCCTCGAAACGGCTAATCTCCTCGTCAAGCATGTTTTCAGGATCCATGGTATTCCCCAGGATATCGTTTGTGACAGGGGTCCTCGGTTTATTTCTCATGTCTGGAAGAGCTTTTGTGAGGCGTTGGGAGCAACTGTCAGTTTGTCTTCTGGCTTCCATCCTCAAACTAATGGTAAGACGGAGAGGACTAACCAAGATCTGGAGGCAGCGCTACGCTGCATCGTGGGCAACAATCCCACTACCTGGAGCTGCCATTTTACGTGGGTAGAATATTCCCACAATTCACTGGTCTCCTCGGCTACAGGCCGCTCTCCTTTTGAAGGTTCTCTGGGTTACCAGCCTCCTCTCTTCCCCACTGAAGAAAAGGAGATTGCTGTGCCTTCTGTCCAGGCTCATCTACAGAGATGTCGGAAAATCTGGTTGGACACCCGTAGAGCACTGCATCGTACAGCTGCACAGAACAAGGTTTATGCCGATCGCCACCGGACTCCTGCTCCGTCATATGCTACAGGTCAGTCCGTTTGGCTCTCTACTAGAAACATTTCGCTAAGAACAGAATCTAAGAAACTCTCTCCTAGATTCATTGGACCATTCAAGATCTCAAAGATTATTAATCCTGTTGTTGTTAAATTGGACCTGCCCCGATCTCTTCGCATCCACCCTTCTTTTCATGTCTCTCAAATTAAGCCAGTGACTTCCAGTGAACTGTCCCCTCCAACCAAACCCCCTCCTCCCGCCCGGCTCATTGACGATCACCCCGCCTTTACTGTTAGACGGCTCCTGGATGTTCGCCGCCGTGGCCGGGGTCTACAATACCTGGTGGACTGGGCAGGATATGGGCCAGAGGAAAGGTCCTGGGTTCCCCGTGCGCTGATCCTGGACCCAGCGCTGATCAGGGATTTTCATCTCGCTCATCCGGACAAGCCTGGCGGGCCGCCTGGAGGCGTCCGTTAGGGAGGGGGTACTGTCATGGTACACTCCTGGTGTGATCCTTCCCCGCTTCACCCTCCTCCTCACTTACCTCCTTCCTCTCCGGATCTGCTGGGCGTGTCCGACTCCTCCTCCTCCTGCTCCTGGGCTGGCCTGTGCACCTGTTTCCCATCTCCAATCATCCCTGTATATCTACCTGGTTTCTCCTCACCATCTCCGCCAGATCGTCAGTTAACCTCCGTGGTGAACGCCTGCTCCGGCTCTTTATGAATTTTCCGCCCAGTTTGGGTTTTTTCTCACCCGTCTGTTTTTCTGCACCAGCTCCCAACCATTCTGCCTGGCCCAGCTCCAGCTCCGTCCTCAGCTCCAGCCTGTCCTACCCTGCCTGCCTACTCTACCCGCTGCCCTCCTGACCTGCCTGCTACCCCAGCTATATTCATCATCTTTGTAATAAATCTTTGTAAACTCTCCTGGATTCCTGTCTGCCTTTGGGTCCTACCTTTATTCGATCGTGACAAAATTTGATTATTGATACAAGTTTGGTAGAGCAGGTGAGAAAAACGAAGCTCTTGGGCGTTAAATTGGATAGTCAACTCTCATGGACTGATCAGATAAATGATATTGTATCGAAGATGGGCAGAGCCATTGCTCTGTCTCGGAGGTGTGCTGGTCCAGTGCTGCCCCTGGGTAGCACTGGACCAGACAACAGGGCAATACTCCAGGTGTGACAAGACCAGAGACTGGAGTATTGCCCTGTTGTCTGGTCCAGTGTTACCCAGGGGCACTTAAGAAAACTGCAGCTTGCCCAAAACAGAGCTGCCAGGGTCGCTCTAGGCTGCTCTTATAGATCTAGTGTAAATGAGATGCACCCCACCTTATGTTGGTTGAAGGTGCAGGATAAATAAAATTTGAGTCTTCTGTGTTATATGGATAATGCTATTTTTAAAAGTAATCCCACATTTTTTGTAGAAAAACTAATGTACAGTGGGTATTGTCATCATGTTCTGGTGATTTAATTGTATCTTTCAGTCAAACTGCATGAGGCGAACAGTGCTGTTTAGATCTTCAGCAGCATGGAAGCAGCTGTCAGCGAGGACAAGGCAAATTAAAGCCGCAAGCGGCATCGAACGGCCCTCGCGGGCCGCTCGTCGCACTCGGCCGACCCGACGCTCCCCCGGGTGGCGCTGACGCTCCCCCGGGTGGCGCTGACGCTCCCCCGGGTGGCACTGACGCTCCCCCGGGTGGCGCTGCAATGCATGTCCCATGCATTGCAGCGCCACCCATGGATGTCCCATGCATGTCCCATGCCTTCGGCATGGGTTGCTAGGATACTGCTGTTCACGGAGAGAGTGATCGAGGGACGCGCTGAACTTCGTAAGACAGTTTACAACGATCGAAAGCAATAGGCCCTACGCCCTGTAGGGGCTCGGGCCTAATAATAAATAAATAAATAATAATTTTAGCAAAAACAATATATCCTTGGCGGCACGGTGGCTGAGTGGCAACACTCAGGCCTCACAGCAAGAAGGTTGCGGGTTCGATCCCCGGGTCGCCCGGGCCTTTCTGTGTGGAGTTTGCCTGTTCCTTCCCGTGTCTGGATGGGTTTTCTCCGGGTACTCCGGTTTCCCCCATCAACCCAAAACATGCCTGCACCCCTATGAACTAACATCAAGGACCATAATGTCCACCCTCCTGTGGGCTCACCACCTGCAGAGGGGTTCATAGGGGGGGTCAGGTGCTATGAGTATTGGGCAGCAAGCTGCCCCCGCGACCCAGCTGGATTAAGCGGGAGAAGATGGATGGATGGATGGATGAATATATCCTTTTACATAGGAAAGACATATTATACATTTTTGGAAAGCTCTTGAGATTCCCCACGTCACCGTGGGGTCATTCACCATCTCGTCGGGGTCCGCCATTGACCCCCCATTGATTTCCATTCATTTTAGCAGCTGTAAATATGGCCCATGCCTTCGGCATGGGGGCTTGGAAACAGCTTGATGTCAGGAGTGTGTTTTAGGGAGAGGAGCGCTTCGCGCTACTTTTGTCAACATTGAGTGTTCGTAAGACAGTTGGCAACGATGATGCCTGGGCTTCGTGGAAGCCAGGCCTTATCATCTCTTATCGTCTCTCCGCAAACCCCCTGAGAAGACATCACAGACGAGTACTCCAGAAACGATACGGTATGACAGTAGCCTTTTGTTCTAAAAATCCTGTCAATTGACTTAATGCTAAATTTAAAATGTGGTGAATTTTTGGGGACTTTGTGTAATATTAAGTGATAATTTTAAACTATGTAAATTAGTTAAAGCCGTGTTTTATGCTTTTGCACGTGAGAAAAAGGGGAACGCAGGTTTTTTTTTAGTAATTTATTTCCGTGTTTTATGCTTTTGCACGTGAGAAAAAGGGGAAAGCAGGTTTTTTTTTAGTAATTTATTTCTGTGTTTTATGCTTTTGCACGTGAGAAAAAGGGGAAAGCAGGTTTTTTTTTAGTTATTTATTTCCGTGTTTTATGCTTTTGCACGTGAGAAAAAGGGGAACGCAGGTTTTTTTTTAGTAATTTATTTCCGTGTTTTATGCTTTTGCAAGTGAGAAAAAGGGGAACGCAGGTTTTTTTTTAGTAATTTATTTCCGTGTTTTATGCTTTTGCAAGTGAGAAAAAGGGGAACGCAGGTTTTTTTTTAGTAATTTATTTCCGTGTTTTATGCTTTTGCACGTGAGAAAAAGGGGAAAGCAGGTTTTTTTTAATAATTTATTTCCGTGTTTTATGCTTTTGCAAGTGAGAAAAAGGGGAACGCAGGTTTTTTTTTAGTAATTTATTTCCGTGTTTTATGCTTTTGCACGTGAGAAAAAGGGGAACGCAGGTTTTTTTTTAGTAATTTATTTCCGTGTTTTATGCTTTTGCACGTGAGAAAAAGGGGAAAGCAGGTTTTATAGTACATTTATTTATTTGCGTGTTTATGCTTTTGTCACAAGAGGAATAAAGAAAGCAGGTTTTATAGAAAAATATAAAAATAAACAACTTTTAATTAAGTTTATATAAAAATACAGGCCCGACATATACATATAAAAAAAAAGAAGGAAAAAACAGATCTGGAATGTAACCCTAGAAAATACTATATGTATTTCTATTAGTGTTTTTTAGAAACGAAGGGAGCTCCAAGAGATAGAACCTGTGAGTTGCACAACATAAACATAAGATAACCCTGCGAAGCAGGAGACAGGAGTAGTGAGTCTGGTCAGGAGCCGTTCAGAGACCAGTGGCTGCGTGGTTGCGGTCTTAAATTAGCGCTTAAACGTGCACCTGTCTGGCCTGTGCTGTAGACGCTCAGGATAGTTTTGTACTTTGTGTGCTTGCGGGTACGAGCACAAGGGGGTAATGGCCTGTTCAGGGTAGCTGGGTGTAAAATGATCATGTTTAAATATTTGTGGCGTTGCAGCACGTGGGCTAGGTGAGTGAGCGTTGAGTACTTGTTGAGATAGCGCGGTGGTTACTGGGTTTTGTGTGGCTCCTGGTTGGGTGTTTGTTCATGAGGTTAGGTGGAGTGTAGACATTATTAAGTGTTAGTATAATGAATTAACTAGATAAGAATTTAGAAAACAGTAGTTGTTGTTAAATGATAGTAAAGGTAGGCTGAAATCAGGTAAAGTGGGACAATGCTAAAAATCTAATTTTCATAAATGTATAATGTATATTTCATTCAATTCATTAAAAGTCATTTATAAAGACACTGACAGTATAATGTGTTAAAAAGCTAAAATATATATTGCTATAATATAATGAACAGAGTTATTCTACACATAACATAGTTGTAGAAGTCAACTTGACCAATCACAATCCTTGTTTCATATCCAGTAGACATTCAGCAATAAAACAGTGACAATTGTTGTGACTGGCCAATAAAATATTTTTTATATAACAGATAAGCTTGTGTCTTAGTCAACCTGATGTCCCACTCAATCTGACTTTACCCTATGAGTAATTAATTAATTAATGTAAAATAAAACTGTTATTAAGGGAGAATATTAAAATTGTTCAAACTAATTTAATGTTGCCTCTTAAATAGATTTCAAATACTATCTAAAGTTAAATTTCTGCTCCTTTTTAGAAATCAGTCTAAGGACAGGAAGTGGGAACAGGAGAGAAGCTTTTTAGGATTAAAAAACTCTTAGTGACTACAGGTAGATTGCAGGAAATAGATAGTTCATTTAAACAGTGACCCAATCAAATCAAAACAGTATCCAATTTATAATAAACAATAGCTGAGAGGGTAGATATTAATATACCACAAATGTCCCAATTCACCACATTAAGTCAATTGATGGAGTTTTGGAATGGCAAGGCACATGAAGAAGAGGCAGATCTGAAAAAGGCACAAGAAAATCAAACTGCGATTCAAGATATGGTCAAGAAATATGTCAAGAAAAAGATTATACATGGAGGAAAAAAGACAGTCGCCCCAACAGAAGAGCAGTGGAGGAATATAAGAAGTTATTACAAGGACAAAATTAAGCAATATAAACTGAAGTCCACCAGAAATGCTATAATGAGGAAGATGAACCAATCAAAAATACAGAAGTATGAGAATGAGATGAATATGGCCAAAAAGATGTACCAATGGGCAAAAGAAATGAATGTAATGCAAGAGACAAGAAATTTGTCCTCCATTTTAGTTCTCAAACAAAAAGAGGAGGGTGTGACCTTAAAGGAGGAGCTTCAGAGAGAAACTTTAAAAGAACCTGCTGTGAAAATAAATCCAATATATCCAAAGTTCCCAAAGCTTGGAGAAGATAAACTACCACATAAATATTTCACATGCTCTAAAGACCTGGGAAGAATTTGAAAAATCAGAAAAAGAAGATGTTCCCCGACTAGAGAGTACATTGCGATACGCCACAAATCCATCCCCAGAAGGAGAATATGGCTGTGATGTGTCAAGGAAAGATGATCCTCCTCCATATTCCGGTGTCACTACTAGAGGTCAGAAATACAAAACACCCCCTGCTCTTCAGATGCTACCAGATCTGGATGTATGTCCAACCTCAAAGACAACTCTTAAGATAATTGGAGGAGAGTTGGCGTTAAAATCTGTTGAAACACGGCCGAGTGAACTAGAAGAAAAAATAGAAGCAGTCCAAAACCAAGTGACTATTCTGACTCATATCGTGGAAACGGAGAAAAAAATGAGGAAAAGTGATATGGGGAGACACATGAGGAGGCAAGAAATAGACTTTGATCAAGAAGACCATGCAACTGTCTATCCAATAAGAATGGATGGTCAACAAGTAATATACCAGCCATTTTCACTGAAGGACTGGAGTGCTTTAATGCTCACACTTCCAAGGCTAACCAAAGGTGGTGTACCATGGATGAGAGCCCGGATAAAACAGACTGCCGGAGATAAATTGTGTTGGGGAGACATACAAGCTGCCATAACCAAAGCCACTGATGAAATAACTGCTGAAAAGATCAAAATAGCTGTGGACAGGAGTCTAAGGATACAGCTACGAAACAATCACGCTCTTCATATCTTCCATGACGCTCTAGAGGGAGAACTCAGGACAAGATTTCCATGTATTGTCACTGATGAATTATTGTCTATGCAGATGGGAGACAAAGAAGATTATTACAGCTACAAACAACGTGCCACAAATCTGTACCATGATGTCACGGGTGATGCAGTTGAGACAGGGACTGGTATGGCAATCATCTTTCGGTCAGCTTTGGTTAAAGCTATGCCTAAGCCGGTTCAGGAGGCGCTCCAAAATGTAATGGTACTGTATAATATACCTGAGAAAGAATTTGATGCACATTGCAATCATCAAATAAACAAGTGGCAGAAAAATAAGAAGGAGATTGAAGAAAACAACCAAGCGTTGGAACTGGCTGCTATGAAATTGCGATTGCAGAAATACCAAGGTGAACTTAAGGAAAAGAAGATGTGCTGAAGGCTTTAAATATCATTCAACACTTTGGAATTGACGTTGCCGTCACATCTGCCATCTGGGGTGAAGAAAGCTGACCATCCTTCACCACAGGAGCTCCAGGGGAAGAGGAGGACAAAAGGGGGAGAAGGGATGAGAAGGAAAAGGAGAGTATAGGCCATGTTTTTTTGAAAAATTCTCGATGTGTATTTTTGACCATGCTAATTGTTATACGTTCTATTGTTCGAGTGTATTGGTACATTTCACATACCCATAGAAGTATTGAGACTGGCCTCGGACAGCCAACAATCAAAACGATGAGCCACGAGGCAACCAACTTGACAACAAAAAATACAGGTAAGAAACAAGCAACGCTGAAAAGGCAAAAAAGGGACACTAGACACACCCCAAAGATTGTAAAATATTGCTATGAGGGACAAACTTGTAACATACTTTTTGATGTATGTGAAATGCTAGACTGTATGCTAGATATACCCGCTATAGTTCGTGTGCTAAATGTACAAATTGTCTGTAAGGATACTTGTCTGTCAAAAACAGATGCCTATGGACACAGTTATAGAGACTGCCAGTTATAACTAGTACTGATGGACAACAAAATGAGGAAGAAAATACTTTTAAAACTGATCTACAGCAGAGAATTACCTTAACAAAACACAGAAAGGATGATGGATCCTATCAAGCAGATCTAAAACATTGTAGAGAGCGCAAATCAATTACTCAATCATGTAATCCTTTGATACTATCTATTAAAAATCCAACATGCAATGATTCTGGAATATATTCTATAGGGTTCGAGTGCTCTCAAAGTATTTCTATACCATGCAATAGAAAAACAAATTTGAATTTTGAAGGCTACACCCAAACAACAATTTTAAAAGCTAATAGACCTGCTCCAGAAAATGATCTACACTCAACAAAAATATAAACGCAACACTTTTGTTTTTGCTCCCATTTGTCATGAGATGGACTCAAAGATCTAAAATTCATTCCAGATACACAATATTACCATTTCTCTCAAACATTGTTCACAAATCTGTCTAAATGTGTGATAGTGAGCACTTTTGCTTTGCTGAGATAATCCATCCCACCTCACAGGTGTGCCACATCAAGATGCTCATCAGACACCATGATTAGTGCACAGGTGTACCTTAGACTGCCCACAATAAAAGGCCACTCTGATCATTGAGAAGAGAGTTCAGATCTACGGCACGTAACATAAAAGGACAGAGATGGAAAATAAAAAGACAGAGATGGAAACGATCACAGTTAGCAAGAGCGACGGGCAGGTTTTCGCAAAGGGTCGAGCTTTGAAGTGTCCACAGACGGACGGACGGACGGACGGACAGCGCCATACCATAATACGTCCCGTCTTAGAACGGGCGTATAAAAACTGCGCAATGAGATGTACCGAGAAAATAAAAAACTGCGCAATGAGACAAATTCTCAGCCAAAAGAAACAATTTCAAATGATCATTTTGGCTCAAAAGAAGAGCTAAATACTGAGTTTGAGGTCAAATCCTTTACGTTTCAGGCTTTGGCTTTTCTTAAAAGCTGGTTCCAAAATGGTGAAAATAATAACTCCTTTGACGAGTACCACGCTTGGAGGCGTAATCTGTATCGGGCTGTTCCTCAATATCCACTGTTACGAAATAAGCGCTCCAACCCCCCTCCCCCATGTCCTCAGGTCAAAACCTTTACGTCTCAGGCTTTGGCTTTTCTTAAAAGATGGTGTCCAAATTATGAAAATAATCACCCCTTTGACAAGGACCAGGCTTGGATGGGTAATCTGTATCAGGTATATTTTCCTTAATATCCACTGTTCCGAAATAAGCGCTCCAACCCCCCTCCCCCATGTCCTCAATTTCCAAGGAGAACTGCCAGGACCGATAACTCGCTGTACAACGTGTACAACGTAAACCCTTCTGTGAGTTTTGGGCACATCTTAATGAGGGTATTAAAGAGAATACGGTAGTTTAAAAATACATAGGCCAGAGGTTCTCAAATGTTTTGCACCAAACATTTGAGAACCTCTGGCAGCACATGTGGCCTTCAAGCACCAGCAGTATCAGCAAAATCTGCAAAGTAGTTTTGCTGCGACCAATCTATTCACGTTATACTTGGATAGATTGGCCAACATAGAGGTATTCTGCCCTACAAAGGCAAAACACCTGAACTCACCAGAGTGTGAAAGTGAGAAAAATGACTTGAAAAGTATAATAGGCAGGGCTCCCAAAAGGTGACAACTAGATGCTATAATGGAGAAATATTGTATGTGAAAAATATTGAGCTCAAAATTGACCTTTGACGTGCGGTGACGGCCAAATAAGGGCCAAAGGTCAATTTTGAGCTCAATATTTATTCCCACGATGGAGGTGTCAAATATGGGGTATTTGACACCTCCATGTCCTGTCCAAAAGACATGAACTAATTTTTGACCAAACATGATGTTACGGTGTCTTTGTTTGGGCAGTATACAAAGCACCACAAAAACTACTGCAAGCAAGTCTATGCGGTTATTTTAAAAGGGTTTTTTTTTGTTTATTGATTTTTGCTTTCAGAATAACATAAAAAAAAGTCCTAAAAAGGTTCCTAGTCCTAGTTGCTAACTACAGTCTGCTAAAAACAGGTGGCAGTTAAGCAAAGAACTAAGAAGAACGAACACAAATCTAATTGATATAGTAATTAGTCCTCTTTATTAACAGATTACAACTGTGGTCTACAGACAACTACAGTCAGAAATACTTCCAGACTCAACCACTGTGGCATTGTAACATCAAATCTTTTGTTATGTTGTGAACAGATAAATAAACAGATGAAAACCCACTTCTTCTTCTTGACTACTTCATTTCCTTTTTGTTAATTTGACATTTCTAGAGCTTTCTGGCTTCTCACATATGCTACATAGGATTATATTTGAGTTAAATTTCTGGTATTGCTTTTCTTGGATTGAATTTCTTGTTGATTTTTGAGCAAAATTTGTCTTGCCCCAGAACAGATAGACTGTATAAGCAAGTCTTGAGTTAATTTTAAGTTTGTTGCGTGAACAAAATCTTTTTTCCACATTTTAAGACTATGTAATTGACCATTATTTAATAATTTTATCTGGGTTATGGGATGGAAAGTCGTGGATTCAAACAAGTGGTGGACTCTCCTATAGAAAAGTTAAACAGTGCACCTTTAAAACGTTTAAGACAGGATATTTTCCACAAATAGTCTGCAGACTAAAAACTGAGGCTCAGAGATACTGATTTAACTATCTCATAATTATGACTTTTTATCTCATAATTATGACTTTTTATCTCATAATTATGACTTTCTTATCTCATAATTATGACTTTATCTCATAATTATGACTTTTTATCTCATAATTTTGACTTTTTCGCCCAGGCATCATCGTTGCCAACTGTCTTACGAAGTTGCGCGCGAAGCGGTGAACTTCATCCCTCGATCGCTCTCTCTGTGAACAGCAGTATCCTAGCAACCCATGCCGAAGTCATGGGACATGCATATTTGTTCTTGCTAACAAGTCATCAATGTTGACAAAAGTAGCGCGAAGCGCTTCCTATCCCTAAAACACACTCCTGACATGAAGCTGTATCCAAGCCCCCATGCCGAAGGCATGGGCCATATTTACAGCTGCTAAAATGAATGGAAATCAATGGGGGGTCAATGGACCCCGACGAGATGGTGAATGACGGGCGCGTAAGCAGAGGACGAGGACCCTGAGGACCCCTAAGCCGGGAGCCGGCTTAGGAGTCGATGACGGGGAGGCCGGCTCCCGGCTTAGGGCTCCTCGACTTTGTCCTCGGCGCAGAAGAGTCGATGACGGGGAGGCCGGCTCCCGGCCTAGGGATCCTCGACGTCATCCTCTGCTTCGTCCTTGGCGCAGAGGAGTCGATGACGGGGAGGCCAGCTCCCGGCCTAGGGATCCTCGACGTCATCCTCTGCTTCGTCCACGGCGCAGAGGAGTCGATGACGGGGAGGCCGGCTCCCGGCCTAGGGATCCTCGACGTCATCCTCTGCTTCGTCCTCGGCGCAGAGGAGTCGATGACGGGGAGGCCGGCTCCCGGCCTAGGGATCCTCGACGTTATCCTCTGCTTCGTCCTCGGCGCAGAGGAGTCGCCCTCCTCCTCATGACGATTCCACTGAGGAGGAGGGCGGGGCGGAGCAAAGTCGGCCATGTTGGGAAGGTCAAACACCACACAGCAGCTCAGGGCAAAACGAGGGATCTCCATGTCCCGCACCTGAGTCCAAACTCCGGTCCTTGCATCAAAACATTCACAAGCACAATGAATGGTGCCCAGATTGCACCCGCCTACAACATATAGCTGATTGTCAACAACCTCGATGCCAAAGTTGTTGCGCTCGGTCCACATGTTGGGTAGGGGGCGCCACGTGTTGGTTGCGGGGTTATAGGCTTCAACAGTGTTCAAACGGGAATCCCCATTAAACCCACCAACAGCGTAGATTTCATTGGCATAGGCGATGACACTGACCGCAGAGCGCATGGTGGACATATCTGCTATCATGGTCCACTGTTCGGTTAGTGGGTTGTAAGTCTCAGCTGATGCCAGGCGATGTTCACCATTAAAACCTCCACAAATGTAGATCTTTCCATTGTACACTGTGCTGCTGGCATCGCTCCTCTGTTCGTTCATAGGTGAAATCATGGTCCACTGATTAGTCACTGGCAAGTACCTTTCGGCTGTCTTCAGCCTGTCCAGTCCATCGAACCCGCCTATCGCGTAGATCAAACCATCCAGCAAAGTCACACTAATGCAGCACCTACGTGAATGCATGGGTGCCATTTCTTGCCACGTGTGAATTGCCAGGTCGTACTTGCAGGTAGTGTTGAGCTGGTGATTGCCGTCAGACCCTCCAATCACGTACACAGATCCATTAAGGAACACTGTGCCGTGATGGGCTCTTGGAGTCCAGTCATCATTAGCCACACCCACCCAGCGATCGGTGCGGTTGTCATAGACTTCAATGCTGTTGGTTGTTCTTCTGTTTTGGCTATAGCCACCAATAACCATAAGCACCGCACTGGGCAGCCTTGGAGTGGCTAGACGAGTGGGGGGCAGGGAGGCATTGTACCTCCTAGCTCTTTCATCCAACATCACCTTTATGATCTTCGCCTCCACAATCATCCAGTTATGAATGTAGTGGGACAGGTTATATCTAATCATGCACTGAGTGAAGTAATCAACATGGATCAGACCCAGACGGACTTTTAGTAGGAGGTCGGCCAAGTAGTGGTTCCTTTCCTCAGGAGCATGTACAATCCATCTGATGACTGCCACTAACACGGTGGTCTCCTCCTTCACGTTCAGCCGATCATCATCAATGACTGAACACAGGTCTTCGCTGGAGAGCTGGAAGAACTCTTCAGAGCTGGTCACCACCTCTTCGAAATGCTTCAGGACGTATAAGAAGGCTTGTTTCCTCAGCTGGGGGTAGTAGTACTTGTTTGAGATACCCCATACAGTGATGCAGTTACTGGGGGACATTTGCTCCTTCATGACCTGACAGCAGACTTCGGTAATGCCGCTCACATCTAAGTAGTCAGCAGCTATAAAGAGCTCCTGGAGGTTTTCCTGGGTGATGTGCACCACCCCGGTGTAGCAGTAGTCCAGGATAATCTTCATGATATCAGCTGACACAATGGAGATCTCAAACACCTGGCAGTCAGGGCTGGACCAGTTAGTGAAGAGGCTTTTAAAGTATGTGCTGCAGCTACACAGAACCAGTTTGTGTGCTGGGAATTGCACGCCGGCCACGTTGAGCAAAGCATCGCACAACTTCTGCTCCCTCCTCAATTCCTCGAACACAGTGTTCATGTTTGGTTTTGTATTTGAAAATGGATATCTTTGCACAGAGACATGTCTGTCTCTCTTGCTAACTGTGATAGTTTCCATCTCTGTCTTTTTATCTTCCATCTCTGTCCTTTTATGTTACGTGCTGTATATCTGAACTCTCTTCTCAAATGTTCTGCTGCTGAAAGCGAGAACAACCCACATTCTCTGCTTCTTTGAGCTTTGACACATTAAAGCTTTGTAGTGTCTTTAAGGTCTGTTGCTGCAATCTGATTGGTGGAATTCCGATTCTAGAATGTGATGATGTCATACTCATACTCCTACTGCAAGAGCCAGATTTCCCTATTGATTATCCGTCCGTCTGTCTGTCCGTCTGTCCGTCTGTCTGTGGACAATTTCTTGTCCGCGCTCTAACTCGACAACCGTCTCACCTAGGAATGTCAAACTTCCAAACTGCACCAACAATTCATTTTTAACTAGGTTTGACAAATTCTAACTTAATTCTATATACAATAATTCAAAGTACGGGCGCCTGATCATCCTTCCCCTTATTTAGAGAATGTCTCTTTTTTCACCACAGCGAGTTGAATAAAAAAGTACGATTTATCTATTACAAAATGAAAACTGTCTTGCAAAAAAATTACGCTTTTCGGACATTCTGACTTGTAGTTCGTCCCTCTCTCTGTGCACTGTGATTGGAGTAAACTGAAACTCTTTGTGACTTCGCAGTGTTCTCTCGGAGACAGGTGCAGACTGGAGCGGGCAGGTGCAGCATTAGCTCTCCTCTCGGCTCCTCTGTGTACATCACTTTCACACTGGGCAATGTGGGTGAAGTGTGCATGGCAGGACTCCCTTGAAAAAGAGATTAGTAATCTCAGTGAGACTTTCCTGGGTAAATAAAGGTTAAATAAATAAAAAGTAAAATGTAAAGCAGACCCAGCCGGAATTAAGCGGGAGAAGATGGATGGATGGATGGATGTAAAGCAGAGCTGCTTAAAATCATACTGAGATTACTAATCTCTTTTTCAAGGGAGTCCTGCCATGCACACTTCACCCACATTGCCCAGTGTGAAAGTGATGTGTGCATGGCAGGACTCCTTTGAAAAAGAGATTAGTAATCTCACTAGTAAAAACACTGTGAAACATTCCAGACAAAGCAGTGACATATCTACAGTATTAAGTAAAGCATTTGATGGGAAATCCACCAGAAAAGTTACACAATGCAGCTTTTGTTAGAAAAAAGCATTGTTCTGAGTTACATAAGACTTTTACTCTGTCACTGTCCTGTTTTTTTCAATGGGCTGGATTTGAATCGCATTTCCCAGAACTGAAGGATTATGAGTTATACTGTACACAGAGGAGCCGAGAGGAGAGCTAATGCTGCACCTGCCCGCTCCTGTCTGCACCTGTCTCCGAGAGAACACTGCGAACACTTGCACCATAACACCGAAGCAAGTTCCTGTTTGTGAAATTTTTTCACTGGCAATGGATTTTATTGTCATTGCATTTATTTTGGCCACGATAATCACACATTTCAATATTGTCTCGAGCCTAATCACAACAAAACAATTGTCATATTAAACTAGGACCAATATGAGAAAAATACAGACACTTTTTGACACTAAAAACATTTTTAAAATTAGTTTATACGTTGTTTTGTGCTGAATTACAAGATAATATCACTCAAAAGTATACATTTATGCAAACTTTCTTTTTTACACGAGCCAGAGATGCAGCACAGAAAAGGAGCACAACAGACTAATTTTGTCTGTGAAACAAAAGTAATTTAACTATATTAATTAAGCATTAATAATACGGTATTTTAACATACTTGAACACAAATAAAACAATTGAGCCAAACCAAAATAACTGAAATTATCAATGAAAGTGCGACTAAACCACAGTGTGCACAGGCCGCGTTTTGGTTTCTCTTATGTTCTCTTAAAATCCCGTTTACTTACAAACTGGATACGAGAGCTGGAGTCCCATTTCTGCAGAAACTTCTTTGGGTTTAAGTCTTAAAATAAAGCTCAATACGCACTTCTTTACGTTATGGGATATTGTGTCTTCTGTTCGTTTTTCCAATCTGCGTTTTGTCTTTTTGACCAACACAATCAGATTGTTGTGTCAGAAGAGCGCGCAAAAGGACAGCGCAGTCACAAGAGGCGCTGCGCTGGTTCGGATCAGATGCGCAACTTTGTGAAATGTCCCAGGTGTCCCTATTTTTGACCAATTTATACCTACCAACAGTAAAAAGAGGCATAAACTGTAATTTGTTAAAGTAAAATACAGAAAATCTGTGCCTATGTGACTATATTGATTCATGTTAGTCAGGAATGGTCTCTGCAGAACAATTTTCTTTAATTATGCACTCGTTTCACAATTTTATTATTACCAACCACCAAAAAACAGGAATTTCTCAGTTTTATATTTTGAGATTCTGGTCACCATATGCAAACAACTTAGATAGAACAGTTAAATAAATAAATAAATAAATAATAGTAACAACACCAACAACAGTACTCATGAGTTCAGTAGTGCAGTTTTAAGTTAACTGTATTACACAAAAATATGTTTTTAAATCATAATAGCGCTCTGTATTTGCCTGTAGAATTCAGTTTGTATTTGAAATGACGTCATCGGTGCCGTGAGTCTGGTTCCGGAATTGCCGAGGTTTGGTTACTATGGCAACTCCGGAGTTTTGATTCAAAGCAGGACTGAAGGATTCAAAGCTTTGAAGTCTTTGAAGTCTTTGTGTCGGCCCCCTGAGAAAACATTTGGGCCGTCGTTTTTAAGTTACACATTCATCAAAACTCTACAACAGCAGAGCGCAAACTCTAAACTCCTCGATCCTCCATTTTCCAGCTGTCGATTTAAGCGGTGGCCCAAAGAAAACCACGGAAGGAGTAAACATGAAAAAGGTTCAGTGCCAGACCAGGACCAGCACGCTCCCGAGGGCGGGAGGGCGGCGCCGAGGACGGCCCCGAAGCCGGCTCCCTGCGTCATCGACTTCGTCCTCGGCGCAGAGGAGTCGATGACGGGGAGGCCGGCTCCCGGCTTAGGGCTCCTCGACGTCGTCCTCTGCTTCGTCCTCGGCGACTTTCTTATGTCATAATTTTGACTTTTTATCTCATAATTATGATTTCCTATCTCATAATTTTGACTTTGTTATCTCAAAATTTTGCCTTAACATAACCATAATTTTCCTTTTAGCTGGTGGAAATCGGCTTCTATAGTAAGCATAGGCTATAGTCTGTGAGTGTAGGTCTGTTCTCTTTAACGAAACTGGGCAAGAATATATCACTCAATAAAACATCCCACTTTTGGAATGATTAAAAAATATAACTGAGAAACAGAAAATATGAGCAATTTAAAACTTCTGGGTGTACTTTCTGGGTTCTGCGGTTGAAACAGAAAATGTGTTAATCTGCCACCCTGTATTTACCACTAGGTGACTGTATATTTATCCTCTGTAACAACAAAAATACAGACAACGTTGTCATGAAAAAAAAAAAAAAAAAGAAATGTTAGAGCTACTGCAGTAATATTCAGCATAAAAGTCTTCTCCTCAGCGGGTTTTGAGCCACACATTAGTCCTGTGAGGTGTAATCCCGCAGTTGGACAGTGAGGGGCAGCACTGCAGAGCTGCTGCTGTCCACAGGCTGGACTCTGGACACTACTGGAAGTGACACTGGCTCTGGAAATGCAAAAGACAAACAAACTGACAAACAAAGTGCTCAGTCTTTACTCGTCTGAAAAGAGGGAAATACAGACCTTTATGTCACTGCACTAACTTTTCAATCCAACTCCCATTATTTATTTAGCACATTTCACAAACAGTTTCCAAAGTGCTGCACAAATACAAAGCTAGAACAATAATAATACCATTAAAAATAAACACTCAGATTTGATCACACACAGTAAAACCAGCAAAATAAAACAAGAGCAAGAACCATACACTACAGAAAAGGCTTTTCTAGCAGAGTTAAACTGACTTGAATTAAGCAGATTCATCATAAAAGATCAATTTTAAGATATTTTTACAGAATAAGATGAGTTTTTTTACTTGTTTCAAGATATTCCATCCTGATTTATCTTATTTAGATATTACAACTTATTCTAAGCACTTTTTATATTAAATCAAGCCTCTTTAACTTCCTTGTCAAACCAATAAGGTGAAAAATCTTGAAATAAATACTTGAAACTCGTGTTTTCTGCTTAGAACAAGATTTGTATTTTGTCTTGTTTTAAGAAAACTTGGTAAGTGGAAATTTCTTACTGCACTGGCAGAAAATTTCACTTAAAGTAAAATAACTTAAAGAAAAATAATTAAGGTGAATATTGGCTTGACTTTTTAATGTTGTATAATAGCCGCTGGGTGTTATTTAACTGTTGCTTGATGGAGATGTCACATAAAATATTAAGTGTCAATGTAATAAATTCTATGATATGAATAATTGTAGGTTAAATGGCATTAATTCACATTTGTGTCATGTGAGACAAATGTAAAATGGTGAAAATATAACAAATACTTCACTTGAGCATAAACATGTCAGAAATGAGAATTGAACCTCAGACTCCTGCATAACTTATGGAGCACTTAACCACTCGGCCATCAATATCAGGAAATTCTAATATTTGAAGATATAGATTGGAAATTTGCCAAAACTGACCAAAACTTACCTGACCAAGGCAAGTCATTTTTGTTGACATTTTCACCCTTTTTTCGGACAACACAGACAATGGAAATGTGTGGAATTGTTTGTTTGACACTCTGTTTACTACAGGTATGTATTTTTTGTAATTCCAATTGATTAAAGGGGTATATAAAAAAAAAGAATCTGTATGCCATCCCTGTCAGCAGTGTCGTGCCTCAACACTGACTTACCTCCCGACAGCGTCCGGTGAGTCGAGTTCTTGCCTGGTTTGCTGCTGACAAAAGTGTCCAGCGAGTTGGCTGAGGTCATGAAAATAAAACATTTTTCTTCTCAAAACAATGTGTTCAAAAGGGTGATACTTTTGCATCACAAAACCATTGTCCACGAAAAAGTCAGACCTCATAATCGCTTGGTGCTATGTTCTCTCCGTATCACTGAAAACCAGGCAAGAATGGGATATGAGTGAACTAAAAGAGTGTGACGTCGCCACAGCGTCAGCGCTGCTCACATGAGGCTCCTGATGCCGGGGTTACACGAGCGAATTTGGAGCCAGGCTCCATATTTAGAAATCCGACCGTGAGAATCATAGCAACACAAGAGCCAATCAGGATTGAAGTTGTTAAATGTGCCGCCCTCCTCACTGGGGAGCGGCGATACTCTGCACCATTCTGCACTGACCGCAGTATTTTGGTGATTATTGACAATAATAAGGAAACGTTTAGCTTTTATCATCAAGCTTTAAATAGTAAGTTTAAGTCATTGATTTATGTTGTTTGTTCTGTTACGTACGAACAACAATAGAGTCGCAATTTAACAAAATTCACTTTATTTTATGCTAGTTAAACTATGCTAGTGAAGATTCTAGTAACGTTAGCTATTGTAATTGTTTGAGGTATTTTGTCATTTTATTTTAAAAAATAGTCATATTTTAGTCATATATAAATAATCGGGGGCAGGAAAGCGAGAAGGGAACTTACTTAGCAGAGAATCGCACGAGCTGTCAATCAAACCTGTTGCTAACGCTCGGCGGCAGCGACCTCAGGGAATGAAGGCGTCTGATTGGTCCGTTATTTATGTTCATATCTTGATTCAGGGACAAAATAGCGAAATGAAAAATTGAGGATCATGTAGAGCGGGTTCATACGAACATTTTAAGACCAAAATGACGAGGCTCAGTGCAGCAGTTACAGAGAGAGGGAAGAAGATCCCAATGTGAGTCAATGGGAAAAAGGGAGAGGAGGAGCCGGAAGAGCCTCCTGGAGCACTTCCTGTTTGGCACGTGGCGGCTAACGGGTTAGCTATGTCCACTCATATATACAGTCTATGTTCCACACAGATTTCTCTACGGCCGACTGAAACTACATTAACGTCACTTTGTACTTTTCCCGTTGAAGAAAAAAGTCCAAATAAATAAAGTTTGAAGTTATATGCATATGCTTATGTTATTATGAAACACGGTAAACTTAAATATGCATGATAAAGTGTTCACTTCAAATTGTAGTTATGTTGTATCTTTAACCATATGTAGGATTTCTGTGCATTACAATATTGTGTGCAGTGTTTGGCAGCTAGAAGACTTCTGGTCTTTGGAGTGTTTGGTCCCCATGCATCGAGGAGGGAGGTACCGGTCGGAGATGGGGTGAGACATCCATATATGGGACAGAGAAGCAGCCAAGAAGCTGGTGGAACTTCATCAATATAATATTGCATATTCATAATCTCTCATGTAAAAGGGTCGAAGGGAGAGAGAGTCATTGGTCTACGTTTAACATCAGGGCGAGGTGGACCCCAGCGTACGCTCTATTACAATTCTCTGTTAGGGAATAAACTTTTTATTGAATTGAGATCTTTTTAAATCACAACAACACTGTCCAGATGCTTCTTCCGTTCTGGAATTTAGAATGTTCTAGAATCTGGTGGACAAATCCCACGGAATGCAACTGATTCCGTTTACCGTGGTGATGCGAGCTTTAGAACGTCTCTATGGAAACCGTCGCAATGAAAGCACAAAGCCTTGTATCCAAGCCTTGTATCAAAGGTGTAGGTGTAGGCTTGTATCAAAGGTGTGGGTGTAGGCTTGTATCAAAGGTGTAGGTGTAGGCTTGTATCAAAGGTGTGGGTGTAGGCTTGTATCAAAGGTGTAGGTGATATAGAAATCTACCAGCACACATTTGGTGAGAAGATTTTACATAACGTGTAACTTTATACAGCAGAATCGGACAAAAGAATAGCAGAAATAGGACAGGTCAGGGCCGTGCTTCTGATCAAAACACTTCAGTTTTGCCCCACTTGAGTCACAATAACCAGGTGACTATTTCTCCAGGAGCCTTCCAGGTATACAGGAGGGACATGGCCACTCAGACTGAAAATGATTTGGCTGCAGAGGTTGCTCAGCCTCAACACAACACACCAAGACTCAATGCTTAAATTCCATTGCATTTGTTTCAAACTCAAATTTAATTGCTCATAAAATATAAGATAAAATCGCCCCTTATAACCCTGACCAAACCAATTTGAATGAAAACATCTGGAATGAGTGTTGCCAGGCAATTGTGTTATTCTTTAAAAACAAAATAATAAAAGTGCCACAAATTTTTCATCAACACTGGATGTCATTCGCCATGGAGTTAGGAGCGACGGATAAAGTGTTTTTAGAGAAAAATGGATTAACCTTCAGGAAGAGCCTTGGGAAGGGAGGTTTTGGCAAAGTGGTAAAAGCTTATTCAACGCAAATGAATAAGAACTTTGCTGTAAAGATCATCGACGGGGAAAAGAAAGGCCCCGGTTATCTGGAGAGGATTCTGCCAAGAGAACTGGAAATAATGAAGACTCTGAACCATCCAAACATCATTAAAACATATCGGGTGTTTGAAAAGAGCAGCAGCAAGGTAAGCGCGTGTCTATATTAAATACGAAATATATTTTATTATGGGTCTTGTCACAGATAGGATGTAAATCACAGACACTTCCGGTTCCGGTTGGAGAATGCTGGCGCGTTTTTGGCCGCCGCTGCTCCTTGGCGTCATTTTTCGAGATAATCTCGCCAAATGACTCTGCATTTGTGGTCTACAAGTGTTTTGTGCTATACTTTAAAAAAACCCCAGTAAACAATTGTTAAATAGATAGTATACCTCAAATCTTTATTTTAAAAAATCACATATGATAAATAGTGAGCAAAAAATTATATTATAGACATCTTGATAATATTAATTCATATATCAGTCTTCTATCTAATGTTAAGCTTCTGGAGTTGTTTACAAAATGCACTCTGAAGCGAAGCTTTTTAATCATATATTGCAAATCTAATGGCTATTGGCAAGTCAAGGCAAGTTTATTTGTAAAGCACAATTAGAAAAAAAAACAAAAAACTATTAGAACCTATTTCCAAACTCATGCTCAATCTGTCTCCTGAAACATAACTATGGGCATGTTATGTTGGTGAATCTTTGGGCAACAAACTGACCCATGTTTAATACAAAATGTTTAAAAATCTGATTATATAACATATGCTTTTGTTGTCGTCCATGTGCAGGTGTTTGTGGTGACAGAGCTGTGCGTGAACGGAGACCTCTCTGAGTACCTGGAAACCAAAGGCCCGCTCTCTGAGGAGTGCAGTCGACGGTTCTTTGTGCAGCTCTGCTCCGCTGTTCAGTATCTCCACAGCATCAGCGTCGCACACCGAGACCTCAAATGTGAAAATCTACTTTTGGATTGCAATAACAACATTAAAGTGTGCGACTTCAGCCTGAGCAAGAGACTGACGTACAGCAACAGACAAGTGGATTTAAGCAAATCCTTCTGTGGCACCCATTATTACACCGCTCCAGAGATCTTAGGCAGTTTACCGTACAACCCCATAGTGGCGGATGTCTGGAGCATGGGGGTAATTCTGTTTAAAATGCTCCACAACTCATATCCATTCTGGCCCAAGGACGTCTCTAAAATGGTGAAACTTCAGAGGGGACGCAAAATCAAGTTCCCAAACACTCCCCACGTCTCACCTGAGGCGGAGGCACTGATCCACAGGCTGCTTCACCCGGACACGGAGCATCGAATCTCCATCGCCTCCGTCCTGGAGAATCCGTGGATGAAGATCGGTGAAGATAACCAGGATCCTGAGGAAGGAACATCAGACTGGCACAGCAAAACGACAAAAGGCAAAAGTCAGGAGGAGATCTGATGGTTTTTAATACACTGAATATTAGGGCTGCAGCTATCGATTATTACAGTAATCGATTATTCTGTCGATTATTTTGTTCGAATAATCGAGTAATCGTTTGTTATTGTCGCGTCTACTTTGCACATGTTAAGTACACACCTCGTGCACTGAGAGATACACGTGTTTTGGACATGAAAAACTTAATTATCGCTGGGCTAAGGTTGACTCACCTCGCGGTTTCTTTTCCACTTGATGTAATGTACGATTCTGTTTACATGTTGTAGCATCAGTGTTGAGAAGGTGACTTTTAAAATGTAATCCCCTACAGATTACAGATTACATTCCCCAAAATGTAGTTTGTGACATAATCAATTAAATTACTTAAAGTGAGTAACGTAATCTGAATACTTTGGATTACTTGATATTGTCATGATTTTTAAAACTACATAAATGTAGCAACCAACTCCTGCAAATTCTTGTTTGGTTTTAGACCTGGATTAGTCCTGGTTTTAGATCTGGTTTTAGATCTGGTTTAGACCTGCTTTAGACCTGGCTTAGTCCTGGTGTGAGTTCTGGCGCGGTCCACGGAGTGTACGCGACAAGACACAATCCACGCGCAGAGTGCGCGGCGTACGAGAGATGCGGTGCGCAGCAAACCGTAGTGTACCGCGCACGAGGAGGTTATGCTCTTATTATACATCCATTACACATCCATGGGCGCCGCACTGTTTTGTGTACAGTGAAGTGCAGTGGTCGTGCGGAAACTTTACCTCTACCACAAAAGGTTCCGGCCATCGCCGAGCGTATGAAAATAAAACGAAGCATCGAGGCAAAAAAAAATAATCGATGCATTTTTCTAATCGATTTAATCGATTAACTCGATGAATCGTTTCAGCCCTACTGAATATATATAAAATGTAGACTAAGATTATAATATAATCTTAATCAAAAACTCAAGTTATTTCTTATAATAGACCTAATCATATAGAATTGTGACATTTTTGTAGTTGTGAATTTAAGGTTATTGTTGATTGATAATAAATAGAAACTGTAACCTCACAGTAAGGTTACAGGTTCATTTTCCATATATGGTTGTTTGTTGTAAAGGTATCCAGGAAAATACAGAAGCTGGTTTAATAATGTTTTTTGAATTTGTTGTTGCCATAAAAGTTTAATCTGATCCCTGCCAACAGTAAAGATTTACATAAATAACATAAACTGTCATTTGTAGATCTAATCCAGGACTAAACTAAAACTAAATCAGGACAAAAACTGCACTATCATAATTTTTGACTAATCTGATCCCTTCCCACAGCAAAGAGGAGCATAAATTTTCATTTGTAAATCTAATCTAGTACTAAACTAAAATTAAACCAGGACTAAAACTGGACTATCACAATTTTTGACGAATCTGATCTTCACCAGCAGTAAAGAGGAGCATAAATGGTCATTTGTAGATCTAATCCAGGGCTAAACTAAGACTAAACCAGGACTACATCAAATCTAAACCAGGACTAAAACCGGATTATCATAATTTTTGACAAATCTGATCCTCGCTGACAGTAAAGAGGAGCATAAACTGTCATTTGTAGATCTAATCCAGGACTAAACTAAGATTAAACCAGGACTAAAACTGGACTATCACAATTTTTGACGAATCTGATCTTCACCAGCAGTAAAGAGGAGCATAAATGGTCATTTGTAGATCTAATCCAGGGCTAAACTAAGACTAAACCAGGACTACATCAAATCTAAACCAGGACTAAAACCGGATTATCATAATTTTTGACAAATCTGATCCTCGCTGACAGTAAAGAGGAGCATAAATTGTCATTTGTAGATCTAATCCAGGACTAAACTAAGATTAAACCAGGACTAAAACTGGACTATCACAATTTTTGACTAATCTGATCTTCACCAGCAGTAAAGAGGAGCATAAACTGATCTAATCCAGGACTAAAATAAGACTAAACCAGGACTACATCAAGTCTAAACCAGGACTAAAACTGGACTATCACAATTTTTGACTAATCTGATACCCATCCACCAGTAAAGAGGAGCATAAATTGTCATTTGTAGATCTAATCAGGACTAAACTAAAATTAAACCAGGACTATGTCAGGTCTAAACCAGGACTAAAACCAGACTATCACAATTTCTGACTAATCTAATCCTTGCCAACAGTAAAGAGGAGCATAAATTGTCAAGTTTAATAAAATCTTATGATAGATCCAGTGTTACTTGAACTTAACTTGTGTCGTTTTGCATCACAAAACCACTAAAAATAACACAAAATACAAGGGAAGTTTATATTTATATGGGTCTCAAATCAAAATGGCTGCTAGTGTGCAAAAGTCTGTATTTATTTTACGCCACAGTTGTGCAGATATTAGTTGAATTTCTGGAGCATCCTCTCTTCAGGTGCTGCTGCTGCTGCTCTCACTGGAGCCATTCATGATCCCATTTACACCTGATTCCGTGCGTAAAAGGATCCAGGCAGGCCCGGCCCTAACCATTTTGACACCCTAGGCAAGATTTCAGGTGGCGCCCCTTGGATTGCAAAAAAAATAAATAAAAAATAATACTGCCAATAGATGTTTCTGAAAAGCTTGTTATATTATTAATTAATATACTGTATATACTGTATTAGTAGGCTTATTATATCATTACAGTGGAACTAAAATAATCAATACGGATCCTAGAGTAAAGAGAAAGAGTTAAGTATTGTTAGTATATCCATATAGTGAGCTTATTGCATGAGTACACTGACAGAAAGTTTAACACAACAAAAACACACAGTAATGTTTAGCTAACCAGGTGTCAAATACAGAACAACATAACAAGTGGCACCTGGTGAATAATCTAGATCTACAGTATTGCTATAGACCTTTTTACCTGAGGAAGCTAAGGAGGAGGCAATTACATTATTCGTTTTCGTTATAGCTTTGCCATTCTATCAAAGTCAGTCTGATACTGCTATAAAAAAAAGTCTCTGC
Organism: Odontamblyopus lacepedii; assembly: GCA_034769755.1. Taxonomy (NCBI): domain Eukaryota; kingdom Metazoa; phylum Chordata; class Actinopteri; order Gobiiformes; family Gobiidae; genus Odontamblyopus; species Odontamblyopus lacepedii. The sequence continues at coordinate 5,554,494 of CM068361.1, read as the reverse complement.
TTCTATAAACTGATGCAGTTAACGCTAGCTATTTATTGACTGGCTTATATGACATGCTAATAGTCAATGACTCTCAAATTTAATATTCTTTCTGCAACAGGAAAACAATCATGGCATCATCTTTACTGGAACATTACCTCTGTCTTTGTTGCGTTTTTCCTCCTCATCTTTCCTTTTTTCCTACCCTGAGCACCAGACAGTTTGGGACGTTTTGACATAGTCCAACAAGTGACGTTGTTTCAGCTCGCTCCTCGCTCTAGCTACAGCTTTTTTTTTTTTTTTTAACCTTTATTTACCCAGGAAAGTCCCATTGAGACACTAATCTCTTTTTCAAGGGAGTCCTGCCATGCACACACCACTTTCACACTAGGCAATGTGGGTGAAGTGTCTTGCCTAAGGACACAACACCAGTTTTTTGTGACTGGCGCCCCCCTGTGGCACCTGGAATTCCCAGTGGTTTCCCATCCAAGTACTAACCAGGCCCTGCTTAGCTTCTGAGATCTAACGGGATCAGACTTTGACGAGCCGGTATGACCATCTTGGCTGTTTGAAGCATGTCCAGCAACAACAACAAAAAACACGACCAAACTTCAAAGGGGCAACGCAGTATTTTTAAATGACAAGTTTAACAACATAAACTCTTTAACAGTGCAGGGGGGCGCCGAATGAGGCGTTGTTTACTGGTTTTATTGCTGATTTACTTTCATTCTGTTCATAGTGACGATGTTTTAGACAGTGGAGGATTTTATCCCCCATCGCCGATTTTTGCGCTCGGCGCCCCCTAGTGGAGCGGCGGCGCCCTTAGCATTTGCCTATGTTGCCTAATGGGGGGGGCGGCCCTGGTTCTAAATGATGGTTTTAAGTCAACTCACCTAACTAAGAAGAAATTAAAGTAACAAACACTGTGCCTGTAAATTATTTTTCATTTTTTGATTTGTGTAATTTCTGTCTGAAGATCTTCTCACAGTAACACTGTCTGCCTGTTCATCTGTGATTTGGACACAATCAAATTTGTGAATGCCACTTGTGAATGCCACCTATTAGTCCTAAGGTCACTGAGCAGTAAAAGCCGGCATTCTCCAGGCCCATTACACACTCTATCACCAGTGTACAGAGGGGTCAGCATGGACTTTCCTCTCCTCTACACACAATCGTACACATACAATATGTGAAATACAATGAGAAAGACTAGGCCTGTAAAAAATCCACATATTTTACCTTTACTGATAAGCTAACATGGTCTAACCCTATTTTACTGTTGGCTTGTGTCTTAATCTGCACAGATGTGTCATATCAAAAGAGCTATTAATAATTAAAAATCTTCCATCCATAATTCATAAACACCATGCCGATGGAATGTGCTGATATGGCAAATTATTTAAAGCAACATTGTGCCTTGGCCTATTTTCATTCAGTGCAGTCTGGGAGCACTCATTACAGGTTAGTTAAAGAGGACAGATTATGCAAAATTGACTTTTATTAAAGAAAACGACTTTCATCAGCTCTGTCATTATAATCTATGACACACATAGATCATTATGCTATAATTTGGACATTTTGAATGACAATATTGATGTAAAATGACTTAATGAATTTTGTTGACATCTTCAAAATGACACCTTGAAAATAACTTAACTTAAAAACACACAAATCCCAAGGGAAAATCAAGTTTTGTTGCAGCAACATTTCCTCCGCACGTGTCAGTGGCCTTTGTGTCTCAGTCAAAGGCCACAGGTCAGTTTAACAGGAGGACTGGTCAGGGAGGGTCAGCAGATCCTGTGGGAGAGCCAGAAGTGTCCCTCCCTCCTCTGTGTCCTGCAGCATCTCTACAGAGTCCAGGGGAACCCGGTGAACAGGAAAGGCCTCGTTCTTACTCTGCTCTGGTTTTTTTGTTGGTCCATTCCCTCAAAGTGTTTCCTCTGGAAAGTCTTGCAGTATTCCTTCTGGAAGATCTTCTGCTACATTTTCTGTCACATATGGTGTAAAAATGCATGCGTCTTGCACGGTCTCCATTGATACGGGAAAAAGAAACAGCTCATTTTAAAAAATCCAACAGTCCCTCACTTGTGTCCTTTGAACTGCTCATGCTGCACTTCTTAGTTGTTTAGAAGCCCATGATATGATGTTTAAAACTGAGCTTAAATAAACAAAAAAGAAATGTTAAATAAACAAAACAAACAAACAAACAAAAAACAACAACTGCTCAGTGTGAGTAAATGGGGAGGAAACCATTAGAACATGGTTAAAATCTCAAAAAGTCCATTTTGGATATATATGTTTGTTAAACAATTTTAGTGTAAAAAATAGACTAACTATGAACTAACATCAAGGACCATGTTGTCCACCCTCCTGTGGGCTCACCACCTGCAGAGGGGTTCATAGGGGGGGGTCAGGTGCTATGAGTATTGGGCAGCAAGATGCCCCCGCGACCCAGCTGGATTAAGCGGGAGATGATGGATGGATGGATGGAAAATAGACTAACTCACAACAGAGTTTAAAGCATGAATCTTCAGTTTATTGATGTTTGCAGGAGCAGGTGTGAGCAGTGCTGCATAGAACTCTGACACTCTCATCACAGTGCAAACACCAAAGGGAGAACAGCTCCAGTGGAACCAGGAGAACCAGACCTGGACCTGTACCATCTCCATAAGGCCAACGTCCAGGATGGAGAATCTAAAGGGCTGTGTGGGCTTCTGTGGTCATTTTACACTGAGTGACACCACAAACACAGAAACACAAATCACCAAATCACACAATATGATTACAAATTTTAATGTATGAATTTGATTTCTGTTTCTAATTTTGACAAAAAAAAAAGATATCTGTATTTGTGTTGCTTCTATATTTCACGACGTGATTATGATTTCTTGTGATTTGTGTGTATATATTTGAATTTCTAAATTTGACATTATTCAGAATTTGTTTGTGGGTCTTGCTTTTTTTCTCTTTGTTTAAATAAATACCTAATTTGATTGGCATATGTTTTGTCAGTTAACAAAACTTCTATGTATGTGGCAGAGTGGCAACACTCATGCCTCACAGCTAGAAGGTTGCGGGTTTGATCCCCGGGTCGCCCGGGCCTTTCTGTGGAGTTTGCATGTTCTCCCTGTGTTCCAGACAAAGCAGGAGAAGATGGCTGGCATTACAAGATGATCTATGTAATGTAATTTTGCCCCGAACATGCCCTTTAAATTCTCCACTGCTTTTCTTCAACTGACATCAAGAAAATATCAGATGATTCTGAAGTACAACTGTCCCATGCAGAAAATATTCATATATCAATGTGCTTTACAAAATATTTTATTTTCAGTTGAACCATGTACAATTAATATGACTTCTGTTGAAATTGCTGGTCAGAATATCTAAGTTCTCACAAAATGCAATATCTGTTTTAATAAAATATATCTGATTTGACATAATCCCCACATATTATGTAGTGAGTACAGGAGGAGAAAGTGAATGCACAGTGACTGTGATTATCATTATTCCATAACACAATTTTATAAATAAATGTATATGAACTCATCACTTACATTTGGTTTGAATTCACATAATATTAGAGAGCTCATTTAAGTGTCATTTTCACAAATATATTAGGGGTTTTCAAATTCAAATTCCGCCAAATAACGTCATGCTGCACAACAATAAAAATAAGTTTTCATGTTTTATTTTGAAGGGCAATTAGGAGTCACACAACTTTTCAAAAAGCTTATTTTTAAAGTGATTCCAATTTTGAAAAACGTATACTATAGTTTTGTGGACATATAGTAACCTCACTGCTCAACTGATACTTACAGCTGATGTCATCAACACTCCCTGGGGATGTGATGCCAACTAGAGGCACTACTCTGTCTGAAATTAAGTTAGTGAAGTTAGACTTTAATCTGAACTTTCTTTAACACAATCTAACAATGACGAACCGACTGAACCACAACAGCTGAGCTGGTTTGTGTTGTCAAGTCTCTCTAAAATAAAATTACATTAGCCAACAGTTTTTCAGTTTGCCATTTTCACTTTTTTGTTGAAAATCAAACTCCTAAAAAGGACCATGAATATTGATCACAGGCTCCTGATAATATGTGTTTCAAAAAACGTAACAGGCTGCGTTCAAAGATCTTCTGAACATTTTGCCACAAATGTAAATGCAGAACACCCCTAGCGTGATGACACTGCACAAGTATCAGCATAATAAAAGGACCAGGTCAAAAATATTTTTTCATGATCAGGAAAGTAGGGAATTGGGGATTTTGGGGAAGAATAAAATATCTGTATTCATGACACATGTGATGTAAGACACTGGTGAAGAATACTAAAGATAAATCTCATTTCTGGACGTGGATGAGAACGTATGAACTCTAGTGACATGCAACTGTTACAAAGAATCATCTTCAGACTGTACAGATTTAATGCAAAACATCTCTCCATTCTGTACTTTGGGTTTTTTTTTCTTTTTTGATGGAAAACAACAAAAAACATGTTCATAAATATAAATATGTGCTGGGCCATCACATCAGCAGTACAGATAACTAACAGGATTGTTCTCTACACTGGAAACCACCAAACACTGATTTAGGAAAATATGACTTTTGACCAACAACTAGTCTTTTACAAAATTCTATTTTCATGTTTTTGTTTTTTTTGTTATAAAACATGGTATAGAACCTCATGGCACTCACATGTGATCCAGGTCTGTGCCCACCTGCACAGCAGAGTCAAACACCAGCTTGTTTTTGACGGGGTGATGGGGGAAGTGTTGCATCTGATTGGCTGCTTTGTTCTAGTCTGGCTGTAGGCCTGTGTCAGGTTCAGGTTAGGCATTAGCTGGAAATGGCAAAGGTTAAAGGAAAGTCTTGGGCTCACTAATCAGCAAAGATGTGCTGTCACAAGCATCAGTCAGCCAATGTTTCCCATGCTCACCCTGCCAAAAGTCAAACACTGTCCAATAGTGGGACTTTGTAAAAACTGCAAACCTACATGAACAGAATGCCATGTACTTACAGGCTTAGTACTGTGTGGGTCTGTGGGTTTCACTGAGTGGTTTGGGAGTCAGAGAAGAGTGAAGAGTTTCTGTGAATGTGTGGAGATATAGGGTTATAAAGCACCAACACAACCAAATCCATCCACAACCCAATCCAACATGAACAACCCAACCTCAGTCAAGCTGACCCAACCTAACCCACTGTACAACACCACTAAACCTAACCAGACCCAAGCCAAAACTACCCAACCCAAGCAGACCCAAGATGAACCAACCCAGAGCCAACCAGACCCAATCCAACACCACTAGACCCAACCTGACACAACCCAACCGAAGCTGATCCATGCTGACACAACCTGACCCAACCAAACCCCAGCCTGTTCACTTTCTATAAGAGTTTGAACATTTGCTCCAGAATTTGACTGGCACGATTGATAGATCTAGACTTAAGTCTGACTCGAGATCATGAATTCATCCCATCTGGCTGTTGGAAGTCTATTTTCATTGGATGCTGCAGCTCTCCACGGGCAGGTTTACCTTCAATAATGAGAACACAGCTTTCAAAGTATGTGTCCTTCCGCTACATGGTCCAAAGTTGGTCTGAATAATGGAAGCACTCCGAGTCATTTCCTCACAGCATCAGAACCATGACTGCATCTTGGCCTTCTGCTACACTGAAAACAAACTGCTACACTGTTGAGGACAAAGTCTTCAGGCCGGACTCTAATTCACTTAGACACGCGTTTCAGGCAGTATGCTAGCCTTAGCTCTGAAAATACAAATGCTAATGCAAGGAACAAGTGCAAGTAGACAGATTTTAAAATCAAAGTATAGTGTGCATAAAGACTGAATGATTTGTTCAGTGAACACAGAACGTGAAGACAGCCTGAATAACAGAGGACTTCCTCGTGCACCGTAGCAATAGCTTTTGGCAGTGACATTGAGCGCAGTCAGAATCAGAATTGTCAGTTACATTTCATATCAAACATTTTTGGCACTGTGTTTGTATAAAAAGCAGTTTGTACAGGTCTGTAGTCCCGGACAGTGCACACACAGGTTAGTTTCACGCAGCTCAGTGCAGTCACAGCATTTTGGACTTCATCGCTACAAGAGGAGGCTAAGCACACTTATGGTTCCAACAGTATCTCCATTGTGCACTAGTACATAAAGACTGTACAAAACATCAGCAGTCTACATACAGAACTCCACATGGTGTCTGCAACAGCACCGTTTATCTTTTTAAATAAGTGTGAGGGAGTGGTCACACACAGGGGCTAGCCTAACCTGCTACTACGTCTGCTGCTGCCTAGGTTTTTTTTTTCTTCCTTTTTTCCCTAGACAGAGCTGACTCCAGGGCCCTTCTGTGGTCCTCAGGAGGAGCTAACACAGTGATTGTTCAGACTACACAGGGAGGTTGTGCTTTAGTGTAAACATACAAAATCATGCTCATCACATATATGTACACGAACCACTTTGTTTGGCTGCAGCGGGGATCACTGCTCCACAGGGAATATAGGCTCAGAATGTACCACAAGCTGAGCACTTTTGTTCAAATATAATAATTTGTGGGTCTTCTATTTAGCTGCACATTTACTTAAACTGACAGCGGCTTATTTTTACCAGATTTTTAGTGCAACATTTACCGCCTCACCCCTGTTCATTTGCTTTTGTTAAATCCATAATCCAGGATGAGTGGGACTCAGAGTGCTGCTACAGTTACTCCTTAAAAGCTGGAGTCATAGACGTGCCCTTGTAGAAGATATTGCGGGTGCTGTCAGGACTGTTGGTCCTCTCGGGGATCAGGATGACGTTGTTGGCCTTCCTCCGGAGCGTGGACTCTCGGCTGGATGTGACTGAAGGGGTTTCGGAGGCACTCTCGCCCCCTGCCCCAGTGTTGGACCCTCCGTCCCCTGGAGTCACCCTTATGGTGGAGAGACCGGCAGAATGGGCCCTCTGATCCGCCTGGCCCGGGGTGCTCTGTGTGTGCACTGTCACCACAGGAGGGGTGCAGGCTGTGGCGGAGGTGGTGACTATGTGATTGGGGCGTTTCCTGTCCATGGAGCCAGACTCACAGCTCTCTGAGTCGCGGTTCAGATCGTTCATCTCAAAGGACTGCCTGAGACCTGCAGGGCCAACCCCGGGCTCCAGGCTGGCCCCGCATCGAGCACCTGTGCCATGGTCCATCGAACGCCACCTCCATGACCCGCTCCCATCTGTCGAAGGAGGCTGGATGACAGGTTTGTTATTTTCTGGATGAGCCTCTATTCGCACAATGGCACCTGTGCTTCCGGACATGCTCGAGCTGTCTTGGTCGGTGAGTGCTCTGTATCGTGGGGGGCCCTGGCAGGGAGTCGTGGTGCCTATACTACTCTCGTCTAAGCTCTTGGAGGTCTGGAGCAGGCCCTGTTGTTTAGACATGGCAATGACCTGCATGATCCTGGGCGGGGCATCTGTAGTCCGGCAGGTCTTCTCAGCGGCTTTCTGCCAGTTGGCCTGCCCTGCACCAGCCCCTGTGCTGTCGCCCGGTGCCCCTGCGGGCACTGACCGTGGGGAAGAGTTGTAGTTCTCATGAGCTTCTTCTGGAATATGAACAAGTTGAGAAGATCCTGGCCGGGACTGCATGGCGATCCGGGCGCCTCCAGTGATGCCACTACAATTGCTGGGTAAGGTCGTGCTAGTGCCCGCTGCTAGCTTGGACATGTATGAATGACAGTCAAAGCCTCCGTTTAGGCCCATGGTGGATGGCTCTGAGCCAGGGTGGAGGTGGTCCATGCTGCCGTGGTGTGGAGGGTGCTGAGAGGACTGCCCCGAAGATGAGTCCAGGGATGAGGAGAACGAATCTGGCACCTGCAAGGAGCACTTGTGGTTCTTGCTCTTCCACTGAGAGAGCAGCTGTTTGGAGCGGCTGGAGTCCATGGAGGCGTGGTGGAGGGTGGCAGCATGGCGGCGGGCAGCCTCCTCATATGCAGCGATGGCCTGGGGCGTGTGCACGCGAGGCAGAGTGTGGCTGAAGGCCATGTAGGCCTCTTTGCTTTGAGTGCTGCGGGGGGAGAGAGTGCCCCCTTCAGGGTGAGCTTTGGGCCCGTCCTCAGGTCTCTGCTGGGGAAGGCCCCGGTGGAGCAGACCCTCAGAGTGAGAGGTGGGCAGTAGAGCTTCTCCAGCCATAGCCTTCAGCTGCATGTGGTGCATGACGGCCTCCTGGCTGATGTGGGGCAGGGAGCAGGAGGGCCTCTGGGGCTGCACAGGAGCAGGACAGCTGTCCTCACTGGGCTGGAAGTTCCCCACAGCGAACAAGCCCTGTTAACAGACAACATGTGTGGTCAGAGGACACATGAGGACATATGTGATCAGAGGACAGGTCATGGACGGTCCTCTCAGATAAACAGGCTTAATCTTTACTTCATCAGTAGTAAAGAAATAAACATAAACAAAGGCCACAAAGAGCTTTCAGTCTACACACATCTGTGAGCAACTGTAACAAGTCAATTCAAGACAAAATGGAAGTTTACTAAAAATCAATCAAAATCAAGGCTGTGATCAGTTCTGCTTTTCCATGGAGCCAGGGGAATGCATGAGCTCTGTCCATGGTGCCTGGAAACCAGTCCTCATGTTGGCACCTTTGGCACACCTTACAGGCACAGAGTCGTACCAGGTACACAGCAATGGCTCCTCCCAGCAGGAAGCCCAGGTAGACGTCCACAGCATGGTTCTTGTACTGGATGATCCGGGTCAGGCCGCAGATGATGGCACTGATGATGAAGGAGAAGACCAGCAGAGGCTTGAGCAGCTTGGATGAGTCAGTCAGAGTGCTGTTAAAGTACATCTGCACACAGCACAAAAGAGGGGCTGGTCAGCACAGCAACATTTTTTTCAGATTTATATAGTACATCCCAAAATGTGCTCACAAAATTATTGACACCTATAATATATTTATTTACATATTAGCGACTACAAAACTGATACATCTAAACATGTCCTATTCACCCAATGACCAGCAGACATGATTAAAAAAAACAAAAAACAAAACCTTTTTCTCATCTCATTCACATTTATTTGATTCTTACCGAAACATAGACGGCTGCGAATGATGCAAGAGTAGCATGTTGAGAAGGGAAGGACTTCCTGTAAGAGAAAACAGCTGTGAAGACATTGATAATCCAGGCAGTGCATGAAGGAACTGTATGTAATCATTAATGTAATACACTATGTAATAATCCAGTTAGAAAGCAAAATAAAACTCTCATTTGGGTTGACAGATCTTTCTCTGATCTTAATGGTCACGGCCTGTCCATATACTGAGAATGAGAAATACTTGTGTTCTCTATCTGCAGGTTAAGGCTCTGGAGACACAGGTTTATTTGTAATTGTAGTAGTATTTTTAATCAGTAAGAGCATAGGACACATACAGTTCAGATCAACAGGACAGACCAAAAGGAGGAGAGGCTGCGTGGTGACCTGCCTGCTGATGCACTGGAGATGATGGAGAAGGGGAGTCTTTTATAACCATTATATTGAGAGTTCACATGCTTGGAGCTGAATGTCGTGTGTGAGACAAGATCTTGAAAAATTGCCATTTTGGAGATTGATTCTGTGATATACTTTGAGAAGCTAGAACCCAACAGTTAATTTATAGTAAAATGTCCAAATCTCTCTCTAGCAGATTCAGTCTTGTGTCTTGAGCTTTCCCTTGTAACACGCTCTGATTGGCTAACGGTGACAGGAGGGAGGGGCACAGAGGAAATCTAGTCTTTATGGTTGAATTATGCAAAGACCAAAGAACAAAGCAGGCTCACATAGATAGATCCTCTGTCATATTAATCGTAATTGAAAATATGAGCTGGTCCTTGTTTTATAGCTCCTAGTCTTGACCAAGTGGTTGCCCCTCTTTAGCCCAGGCTCTGTGGCAGGCGTGCACAGCTCCCCTCCTCTCGCCCTGGGCAGAGCAGAGATGAGCGCTGGCCTCTTCTTCTCTGAGCTCCATGACCTACTTCTGCTGTGCTCCCCCACTCCCTCCAGACTGCAGCTCCCATCAGCTCTACTCCACACAACACCGTCAGCTCCACACACTGACTGTAGAGAACAGAGCACGGGGCTAAACTGGTTTTCCTTTTGGATATTTACTGTGACAATACCACAGTGGATACGGGAATACTCATGTCTTTCCTCATCAGACAAATGGACATTTGTCAATAAGTTAAGTTCACTTTTTAAAATGATGATGTCTTGATTTCCGTCTGAAATCAAGACATCATCATTTTAAGCGGGGGCTTATAGACACTTCACACTGACATGACACAAGGGATGTTCTACATGTATCTCTGTGGTGAAATGTTCATCAGTTACAGCAGTGACACACTGCAAACATTAGCAAATACTGATAAAGAAGTAAAAAAAAATTAAAAAAATTAAACAACAGTTTTTCAGGAGCTTGTGACCAATATGTGATTCTGTTTAGGAGTTTAGGGGTTTAGGTGAGGCTCACCTGCTATAGTTTCAGTCAGTTCTTTCTGGTCAGATAAAGCTCAGATTAATGTCAAACAGCTTCAAAGTAGTTTCTTCAATTAACATCACACCCCCAGAGAATGTTCACTGCAGAGTTCATAAAACTACAAAAAACCTTATTTGTCTTATTTTAAGGGATACATACTAAATGACTGCTAAATATGCAAGATTATTAATCTTATTTCAAGAAAAAAAAATCCTTTTTTTCTTTTTTAGTTTTTATATTTATAAACTGGTTAGAATGCACACAAAAGAAGCAAAATAAGTATTAAGTGTGTTCAGTGTTTTTATGGATCAGTCGATCTTGGCCTGAAATTGTACAGTATCCATCTGTGAACCTTCTGTTTGTAACAGGAAAAGAGTAAAAGATTAAAGTTTTAGGCGACTGCTGTGGTAATTAAGTCTTAAAATAAGGGAATAAAGAATTTCATTCACCAAAATCAAGAATAAAACAAGCGTTATAGTCTAATTTTAAAATTTTTAAGCTTAATTTATTCTTAGAATTAGTGTTTTATGCTTTATTTTAGATCACTTAAATCTTAGATTATTGTTTAGAATAAGTGATTTTATCTTTAGAGATTTATGAAGGCCTGGATATATTTTCTTATTTTAAGAAGTAAATTTCACTCACTGTACTGGCGGATAATTTCACTTGTTTCTAGAGCATTTGAACTTAAAACAAGTGATTTTGTTTTGTTTTAAGGAAGGGTATTTTTGCAGTGTTGATGGCAACAGACACAACATTATTCTCTGCCCGTTGCTACAGCTCAATTATGTGTCTAGCTGTGTATCTGCCCTCACCAGGAACATGTTGGCACTGAAAGTTGGGTTTTTATCTCAATACCACTTTTATATTATTATTATTAATTATTCGCTGTTGCATGAGCATTGTGGCATCTGCTCTAACTGTATGTCTGTGTATATAACTCAATGGGAGTATCACTGTTTTTGGAAGCTTGTATTATGTGTTCTCTGTGTTGTGATGGCCAGTTGTGCTGTGAAATGGTGTTTTTCCGTGAAACCTAATTTCCCTGCGGGGACATTTAAGTAATTAACTATCTAATTAACTAACTAAGTAATAATGGAAGTACTTTTTAAAACTATTGTGAAAACATATTCAGCTTAGTTCCTTTATACCAACAGAGAAGACACCCTTGTTCCAGTGTTTGTTTCATGTGGATAGGCCCAGTATTTACAGGGATATGAACCATAAGCCAGGTCAACAAATCTGCATCAGACAGTTACACAGCAAACTCCTCCTGAGACTGAACCTGTCCTCCAGCCCCATTTAAACAAGAGGGTTTCTACAATATTGAGAAATCATGTGAACCCAGTATTCTACTATGTGAAAGCAGTGGCTCTAAGGAATGCTGTGTATTGTTAGAGACAGTGTGAAACAGGCAGCTTTAAACACCACTGAATCTTTCCATTAAAATCAGTATAAGTGCAGCTGCCGCACACATTCTGCATAAATCATGATTTGTGTTGAACTAGAAACATTGTCTTCCAGAGCCAGAGCAAAGCTGTGCCAAAAGCATGAGGCTAATTATAGTCCACCAGTCTGCAGCCAAACCTGCACGGCTCTCACTACTGCCCCCTACTGACACATCCAATGTAGCATACTGTTTAATCTAAAAGTGCTCCAATTATAAAAGTCATTTGCGTCCCATTGAAATGACTAGGGTTCTGCGATGCGGACATCGGGCATCACGCTATGTTGCGCTGAAAAAAAAATTTACGCCACTCTTGTCAATGGATGGAGCTAGAGCAGTAAACGCAAGGCACCCGCTTTCGCTATTTTAGATGGCTCAAAACTGTGTGTATGTGTGTAAGTGTGTGTGAGTCTGACCTGCTCTGTGTGATGGCGTTTGTGTGTATGTGTGTAAGTGTGAGTGAGTCTGACCTGCCCTGTGTGATGGCGTTTGTGTGTATGTGTGTATGTGTGTGAGTGAGTCTGACCTGCCCTGTGTGATGGCGTTTGTGTGTATGTGTGTAAGTGTGTGTGTGTGAGTGAGTCTGACCTGCCCTGTGTGATGGCGTTTGTGTGTATGTGTGTAAGTGTGTGTGTGTGAGTAAGTCTGACCTGCCCTGTGTGATGGCAGCGGCGTCGGGCCCCGAGCAGATGTCCTCCAGGACGTAGGGGTTGTGCTCACAGCTCACGTTCAGACTGGTATAGTTGGGTTTGCACACAGTCAGGAAGTAAGGGGCGGGACTTCCTGTCATCAGCTGTAGCACGTCTGTGATAAGGGCCGTCGCACACAGGCCGAATGCGTGCACTCCTGAGGGGGTTAGAGAGTAAAAGGCGGGTGAACCAGGAGTACAATACACACCACTATGGACTGAGTAAAGAGAGTACTGAGTATAGAGTACTGAGAGTATAAACAGAGTGTGTACCGACGAAGCGCACGGCACGGCGGATGAAGGAGTTGAAGTTACATCCTGCTGCGTTGATGTTGGCCTCAGCTCCTCCTCCTCCTCTCCTCCGAGACACACAGCAGAACAAGATGGCCTCCCCAATCATGATCTGTAACACACACAAGAAAACATACACACATACAAAAGAACACACACACAAGCTAGCGTTAGCTTATTGTCCATGTGTGAACATCTCACCAGAAGGGACATCACCTGCATGACTCCACTCAGTTTAAACCATATTTAGGAGCATTGTCCAAATAAGAAAGATCAGTTTTATGACTTACAATTCTGCCCTAAAAAGGCTGTAATATCATGTTTGGTCAAAAATGAGTTAATGTCATTTTGGGGGATTTGTGACCTCCTTTTTCAGGTGAATAAATATCATGAGCCAATTTGATTCTTTTAACGATCCAAAAATCCAAAACCATATGAGAAACCACGGTTTTGACACGGAAGTCATTTTTCTCAGTTTCACACTCTGGCGAGCTAAGGTCTTTTGCCTTTGTAGGGCAGAATAGAGTATTTTATCCAAAGAAATAACATTTCCCTGGTGATAAGCAGGTGGACGTCCTCCTCAGGGTCAAATTAGAGTCAGGTTTAAGGAAATGCAAGCTTGCTCACAGTAAGGATGCTACCAAAATGTGCTTCGGACCGTTAGGGCCAACTGTTGGTTTCTCCTGTGATCTCTCCTGAGGGTTTCTCTTGGATCTGTGCTCGGAGAGCAGCAGTTTTATCGTGTACATGAAGGATTTTCAACAGGGACTATGAAAGCACCTCCAGACTCCAACAGAAAACTTCATAAATCTGAAATAATCTCCACCTGAATTTAACTGTGCTAAAACATGCAAACAAAACTACCGTAATTTCACGACCATAAGGCGCATATAAACGTCTTAGATTTTCTTCAAAATGAGCCACGCGCCCTTTCGTGCAGTGCGCCTTGTGTGAGGCGGACGTGATAGAAAAAGGGGTGCGCTCTATGTGAGGCGGACGTGTTAGAAAAAGCATGAGAACGTTAAAGGGGGAAGTGTGGGCGTGGCTTGTGTATAAAAGAACAGGTATGTGCTTTATGCACAACATTGCTGTTTTAACAACCCTGAAATGGCAAAGAGACACCTTTTTTCCACGCATCACCATCGCTTCTAATTTATGACTCTATGCGTGCTCATCTCACCGCTGACGTGAAAAAACAAGTGAAGCAAATGAACGCTACGCTTGCTGTGATTCCGGGAGGGCTGACGAAAGAAGTCCAACCGCTGGACATCGGCGTGAACCGGCCGTTCAAAGTAAGGATGCGAGCGGCATGGGAGCGATGGATGACCGAAGGAGACCACAGCTTCACGAAGGGTGGAAGGCAGCGCCGGGCGAGTTACGCTACAGTTTGCCAATGGATTGTAGATGCTTGGGCTAACGTGTCTGCTGGTACTGTTAAACGATCTTTCTAAAAAGACGTTATAATTTATGAGGATGAGAAAGGTACAGACAGTGACTCCGACAGCGAGGAGCGAAGTGGACCTGCTATGGATTTTGCGCAGCTGTTCGATTCCGAAACAGAGGATGAGGACTTTGACGGATTTGAATAATGACTATTGTTTAATATTGTTGTAATTAGTACTTAAATAAAGCACAACCAAACTCAGTTTTGCTCCCTATATATTTTTCAATACGCACATTTGCATGCTTGTTTGTGCGCCTTTTCGTACGGTGCGCTTTATGTGTGTGTTAAATACAGTAATGGCACACAAAACTGAGACTGCGCCTTTTCGTACGGTGCGCCGTATGGTCGTGAAATTACGGTAGTTGATTTCAAATGGTTTGCAGTGGCTCAGTGTTGCATCCTCATAGTTCAGTGTGATGAGTTTATAAGCACTTTTCACAACGTTCACGGGCAGAGACATCACAAGGTGGAACAGAGCATTTTGAGCTTTGGAGATGTTGACAGACTCATAATAAAACTCCAGGTCTGTTTTTGGAGGAGGTAACAACATTAGAACTTTAATCTCATGAGTTAGATTTGTGTAATATTGGACCTTTAAGTGGTCTCATGTGTGTTTTGCAGCGCCTCTGTGGTTCTGTTGGATGTGGCGTTGTGCTTACGGTGATGGCAGGTCCAGCGAAGGCCAGGCTCAGCAGCATGAGCAGGGGGATGACCTCATGTGTGGGCTCGATGTATGGCAGGCTCAGGCTCCTGTCGTGACAGGTGAACCCTGACCTGGCCGGTTTGAAGACATCCGTCCACTCCAGGAAGTACAGGCTGACCACGAACGACACCAGGATGGGCAGCTGGACACAGAGATAACAGCAGGGTCAGACATGTGGCAGAGTAGTTAGCTTTCTCCTCTCTGTGGGAACACACTCAACACACACCCGCAGACACAAGGGAGGCACCGATCTGATACTGGTAGTGATATCGGCATATGTACTGAAAATAACTGGATCGGATATTGGCTTACAGATATCAATTCAAGCAATACGTAACAAGAGAATGTACTGGTCATAGTTGGCACAGAAAGTCTCAGAATGTTTGAACTATATAAGTATTATCGTATAGTATCAAAACTGCTGGATTGGTGCAGCCCTACAAGTTCATGCAAATGTAACCCAGGGTTATTTTATTACTAAATGTGTTATTTTATTTTGAATTTTTAAGTAAATGTGATGTTTTTCGCTGAGTTTTATTTTTTCCTCTGTACCATGAAGGCACCGCCGCGCTGCGCACGGCACCTCCTGGTCAGAGAGCGGGAGCATTTTCCTTTTGCTCCTCCGAGAGTCAGATGAGAAAAATAGCTCTGAAAAGTGCAGGTTTGAGCTCTGAAAATGATCTATGTCAGCTGAAAAGTGATGCGGTCAAATCCTGTGATGTGTTGAGTCAAGAAAGTGAAATAATTTTTGAAGAAATATCCTGGTGAGTGTTGTTAGATTTATGCATTTAGCAATGTTATGTTTTTTCCAGTGTATGAACAAAGGGTCGGATTATTGCACCTGTTGAAATATAAACCAGTCAGGATATGCTATTTTGTGGAAATTGTGGAAAATGTGACTGTTAAAAGCTGCTAATAAGACATTAGCTGTGTTAGCCTGTGAAAAGTAAGCTAACGCACCTGCACGTGTTTTCCCTGTGAGTTAAGGTTACACATGCATGTGTGGGGTGACGCTGTGGACCCGGTATGAGTTCAATATGTAAAATAATTTATTCGCTGGCAATTTATTGTGTGTGTGTGTGTGTATGATGTTTTATTTTCTTGAAAGTGTAAATGCAAGCAATGCAGATGTAATATAGATATAATTTTATTTCTTGCAAACTGAATAACTGCAGTGCACCCTCTCGTGCAGGCTGTTTTTTTTTTGTTGCTAGATTCTCCCAGGGACCGCCATCCACAGTTCTGGATTTGATGGTCACCTACTTCCCAGGAGCATGGTAGGACAACTTTCGTTGAGGATTTTTAACATTATTTTTTTGCTTATCTGAGATCTCAGACACATCTTTTTTGGGGTCAGGCCTGATACCATACAATCTGATACATCAAAAACTATTGAGAAACTGAGCCATAATAAAGGATACCGAGTGCATTCAACTGAAATGGACAGTGTAAATGAGTGTACTTAAACAAAAAAAGTGGACGGTATTGAAACTATTGAGGAAATTCAACTGACTTATTTGAATGTTTTTTTTGTTCTCTTGTTAATGTTGAGCTTTATGGGTCATTGTTATTAATGACACTTTTCAAATACATAAACATTTTGGGAAAAAACAGGAAAAAACAACAACCCTGCAATACACGTTCTTTTCCCACTGAAGCATTTGTCAGTGTCTCTTATTGTGGTTGGAGGTTTTCTTGTTTTCTCCAGAGGGAGGCGCCATTACCAATCTCCTTATGAATCTAAGCTAATTGAACCCTTAATTGTGTATAATTAGATAATTTTGGATTGTTTTTAGTGAAACCAGATTGGTACAGAGTTTGATTCTTTTACTACTCTTTTACTAAAGCACAAAAAGCACAAATAAAACACAGCTAAACTCTGATAGGAAAGGCATCAGATCTCCTAACTTAATAAAAATAAATACATGCGTCGCAAATAAACAGAATAAATGTATAAAAAGCACAAATAAAACACAGCTAAACTCTAATAGGAAAGGCGTCAGATCTCATAACTTAATAAAAATAAATACATGTGTCGCAAATAAACAAAATGATAAGTGTGTAAAATGTGGACTGCTAAACATCAGGTCCCTCTCCTCTAAACCTCTTTTAATAAATGAATTAATTGGCGACTTTAATATTGATCTTCTAGCTTTAACTGAAACATGGCTTCAGGAAAATGATTATGTTAGATTAAACGAATCTACACCTCCAAGTCACGTGAACTTTCAAAGTGCCAGGAGCACAGGTGGAGGTGGCGGTGTGGCCGTCATTTCTCACTCCAGCCTAATTCTCAGCCTCAAATCTAATTATACATTCCGCTCCTTTGAAAGCCTCGCACTATCTATTACGTGCGCCAACTGGAAAAACCAAAAAGCTGTTATATTCATAACAATCTACCGACCTCCTGGTCCATATGCCGAGTTTCTGACAGAGTTTTCTGACTTTATTTCAAGTTTAGTTTTGGAATGGGAAAGGATTGTTATAGTTGGAGATTTCAACATACATGTTGATAACAGCAGTGAGTGCCTCAGCAGTGCTTTTGGTGCTCTCCTGGATGGGGTCGGTTTTACCCAGAGTGTGAACAAGCCGACTCACTGTCACAATCACACTCTTGATCTCGTCCTAATTTATGGTATTGAGATTAATGATTTAACTGTTCTTCCTCAAAACCCTATACTCTCTGACCATTTTTTAATTACCTTTCAATTCATACTAAAACACTATCCAGCTCTGCAGGAGAAAACTATAATGAAAAGAACAATGTCAGAAAAATCGGTAGCCGAGTTCAAAGAAATAATCGAGCCAGTATTAAATGATATGCCATGTGACAATGAGAACAACTTTAATCCAATTATCATGGATCAGTTTGTTGATAGGACAATGCTCACC
Organism: Odontamblyopus lacepedii; assembly: GCA_034769755.1. NCBI lineage: Eukaryota > Metazoa > Chordata > Actinopteri > Gobiiformes > Gobiidae > Odontamblyopus > Odontamblyopus lacepedii. The sequence goes on along the minus strand of CM068361.1, from coordinate 5,536,563 downwards.
TTAAAATCTGCTCTCGATGTTGCAGCTCCGCTAAAACAGAAAAGCATTAAACCAAGACCTCCGGCTCCATGGTTTACTCCAGAACTGCGATCACTCAAACAACACGTGAGACGCACAGAGAAGCTCTGGCGCCGCTCGCGCTCCGAGCAGTCTCTGAAGGCATGGAAGCTCTGCCTGCTCTCTTATAAGGCCGCTCTGTGAAAAGCACAAACCAGATACTATTCAAACCTAATAGAAGTAAACAAAAGCAACCCCAGATTTCTGTTCAGCACTGTAGCCAGGCTGACAAACTCGCACACTGCCCCTGAGTCTCTTCTCCCTTCGAAGTTCAGTTGTGATGACTTTCTTGAATTCTTCGATTACAAAATTACAACCATTAGAGACAAGATCAACGAAGCCACTCCAAAAATCAGCCCCGAGCAAATTCAGCAAATCCAGTCAGTAACACCAATATCCCACATAAATCCTCTAACAGCATTAGACAAATTTACTCCTGTCGATGAGGTGGAGATTACCTCAGTCATCATGTCGTCCAAACCATCAACTTGTTTGCTCGACCCTATTCCAGTCAAACTCCTCAAAGAAGCTCTCCACCTAATAATAGGTTCCATCCATAACATAATAAATATGTCATTAGAAAATGGCTGTGTTCCTCAGTCCTTTAAATATGCTGTAATTAAACCGCTTTTTAAAAAACCTAGCTTAAACCCTGATGAACTAGCCAACTACAGACCTATTTCGAATCTTCCATTTCTCTCAAAGATTCTGGAACGAGTTGTGGTGAAACAGCTTTGTCACCATCTGCAGGACAATAATTTATATGAAAAATTTCAGTCTGGTTTCAGAGCTCACCACAGCACAGAAACTGCTCTGCTTAAAGTGACAAATGATTTGCTACTAGCTGCTGATAACGGGCTGGCTTCAGTCCTGGTCCTACTGGACCTCAGTGCAGCGTTTGACACCATTGATCACAACATTCTACTGCAGAGGTTAGAATGTGACATAGGTGTCAGAGGGACCGCCCTCAAATGGTTTAAATCCTATCTATCAGATAGGTACCAGTTTGTTAGTGTAAACCAGTGCACCTCTCCCTGCTCTAAAGGAGCTTGTGGTGTTCCACAAGGATCTGTGCTTGGTCCAATCCTGTTTACTCTGTATATGTTGCCATTAGGTAACATTATCAGAAAACATGGCATTAATTTCCACTGCTATGCTGACACTCAGCTGTACTTATCAATGAAACCAAATCAGACCGATCAAATCGATAAGCTCAGTGCCTGTGTGAAGGACATCAAAACCTGGATGACCCTGAATTACCTGCTCTTAAACCCTGAAAAAACAGAGGTCATTGTTGTCGGTCCTAAAGGTCAGAGAGATTCTCTGTCCGACCAGATAATCTCACTTGACAATGTGAGTATAGCCTCTCGCTCTACTGTAAAAAACCTTGGAGTCGTATTTGACCAAAATCTCTCATTCACAGCTCATATAAACCAAGCTTGTAAAACTGCATAATTTCACCTGCGAAACATAACTAAAATCAGAAATATTTTGCCTAAAAATGATGCTGAAAAACTTATCCATGCATTTGTTACATCCAGACTAGATTACTGTAATTCTCTGCTCACCGTCTGTGCTAAAGGTACTTTAAGAAGCTTCCAGTTGGTCCAAAATGCAGCGGCCAGAGTCCTAACAGGAACTAAAAGACGTGATCACATCAGTCCTGTGTTAAAATCACTGCACTGGCTTCCTGTCAAGTTTAGAATTAAATTCAAAGTTCTCCTCCTGACATACAAAGCCTTAAACAATATGGCCCCATCATATCTTCAGGATGCCATTGTCCCCTATCAGCCAAATAGAGCACTTCGCTCTCAGAATGCAGGATTATTAGTGGTTCCTAGAGTGTCTAAAAGTACAGTGGGGGGGAGAGCCTTCAGTTACCAAGCTCCTGTGTTATGGAATCAACTCCCTGTTGATGTTAAACAGGCACCCACAGTCTCTTTATTTAAGACCAGGCTTAAAACCTTCCTCTTCGGAATAGCTTATGACCAGGTTACTTAGTTGATATCACAAAGATAAGCTGCTGCAGGAGATAACAAGCTGGGGGAAGTGTGGCAACCTGAGCACTGTCCTCTGTTTGCTCCTATTTTCTCATCAGCATCACTTACTATGTTCTCATCTGTAGTTTGTTCATTGCTATTCACATGTTGTCCCCTGTCCCACTCCCCCTGTGGAGTGGAACTCTTTCAGACGCCTGATGGTAGCTGGACCCCTCTCCTCCTCCTCGCCCGGCTCCTCCTCCTCTTCGCCCGGCTCCTCCTCTTCCTCGCCCGGCTCCTTCCCCACCTGGGTAGCTGTGGCCATACCGAACTGGCCCACGGGCCTGGACATCTATAGCCTGTCCGTCCATGGGAGTGGATCTCTCCTTCACTGTAGTTCTCCCCGAGGTTTCTTCTTTTTCCCAGGACCCTGGGTTTTTTGGAGTTTTTCCTTGCTGAGAAGGAGGGTCTAAGGGGGGATGACTGGACCATGTTTCATTTGCTGCTTTACATGAATGTTGTTTATTCTTGTTTTGATATGTCTGTGTGTATGTTTTGCTCATCCAAATCTTGGAACGCCCTTAGAGGCAACTGTTGTTGCGATTTTGGGCGCTACAAAAATAAATTGAATTGAAACTACTCAGTTAAAAAAGGTGACACAAAAACTACAATTTATGCAGAAAAGAGTAATAGGAAACAATGTTTTACAGATAAATACCAAAAAATACCAAATCTTCAGCTCACTCACTCCCCTCTCCTTTCTGCTGTGTCCCACAGAAATCCTGATCATCAAAATAACATGATCAACATAGACCCTATGGACTGATTAATCAACTAAATGGGGGAGGAAGATCCTGAATATAACAAAAACATACTTCTGATTTACTGAATGTACTACTGAATAACTAATAAATGGTAAATATCCCACTGTGTGAAGAAGATATTCTGTCTTTCCACCTGCAGTCTGTACACCTAACACTGAGAGCGCTGAGACAGTTTACGGCAATTCATTAATTAATAAATACTGTATCACGATATCCTGCTCACAATATCAATATATAATAATATAAGACAGGAGAGGGTCAGAGGAGCAGAGGAGAGGGTCAGAGGAGCAGATGAGAGGGTCAGAGGAACAGAGGAGAGGGTCAGAGGGGCAGAGGAGCAGAGGAGTGGCTTATAGCCACATAAAGCTGTAGATAAAGCTGTAAGTGTTTATGCTTCACTTCACAGACTCACACTTGGAGACAGGAGGCCAGTGTGGCTGATGGAACCTGTCACAGAGAATTGATGGTCGTCATAAACAGATGAAGATGAGGAGATAGTTAGGGCTGTGCTCACACATATGACTGAGATTTGTACCATGTAATAACAGATTGTAATAACAATCTGTCAGACAATGAGGACATCTGCAGTGTCACACGTTGTGTGCATAGGCTCACAGGCTCACTTTTTAAAGTGCACTGTACTGCATTATACAGAAATCCAAAAGAGCATACACTCACTGTGGTATATATGGATTTTAATGAAAAGGCTGAGATCGGGAAGTACAAGTTCAGCTCAGTTCATTGTTATTTATTTGAGATGAAATATTATGATATGACTCTGTGATTGTGCAGTAGTACAGTTATCCCCAACATGGAGTAGGAAGTGTAAACTGCTAAACTCCTCCCCCTAAGGCACCTGTTTGTGTGAGCGGGGCCCACACTGTTCAGGTGCACATCCTCCATGTACTGCCTAGATTCACCTGTCGCCTTGGTCACAGTACAGCAGTGTTATCTGGAGGCTCATGTGACACTCAGAGCCACAATCTGAACAGAGGACACATTGCTACAGCTGTGCGCTGTGGGAGAGGTGTTTTAAATAGTTGAGTCTTTTAACACTGGAGTCTATACAGTACTGATGAGGAGGCTGAGAATGAGGAGGAGGACGAGGAGGAGAACGAGGATGTGTGACAGGTCCAAGTGGCATTTGAAACGGTCCCTTGTTTAACGCTGACCTGGAGGGCAGGTCAGACTTCTGACTGGAGATAAACTGATATATTGGGCCAATGTTTTCACTTTGAAGTGTGTGGGCTATCGGCCTTAAATTTCCAGAAGAGGTCAATATTTTGTTTGGACCAACCACAACATATCCATAATATATATATATATATATATATATATATATATATATATATATATATATATATATATATATATATATATATATATATATATATATATATGCATAATAAAGCTTTATTTGAACACTTTAGTCAAAGCTTTCTTTGTTTTCTTGGTAATGGTTTTAGTAACACTGTTAATAGTTAATGTTCTGCTATGAATACATAAAGGGAATACTGTTATGTTATCCCCCTAACCCTTATAAAAGCACTGCTATGGTACAACATTGCACGTTCACTTGGATTCTCCCACAGGAATAGTAAACTGTATGAGGAGTCTGTATTTTTACAAAGTGGGAGCGATGAGAGTAGGGCTGGAGGTGATTCCACGGACACTGAGCTGAATAAAACATGTCTGAAAACAAGAATCGCTCCACTGGGGGTTCTGTGCTGCTATTACTGGTGAAGCAGCCAAAACTGACCAAGATGAGGAAAAGCAAAGAGCCTGAAGAAGCTTTACCTGAGAGTCAGACACATGTTCTCAATGCCTCTGTGTGGAGTCTGAGGAAACTTGCACACATACTGTGTGTGTAAACCTGCACAGACTGTGTGTAAACCTGCACAGACTGTGTGTAAACCTGCACAGACTGTGTGTGTAAACCTGCAGAGTGTGTGTGTAAACCTGCAGAGTGTGTGTGTAAACCTGCACAGACTGTGTGTGTAAACCTGCAGACTGTGTGTGTAAACCTGCACAGACTGTGTGTGTAAACCTGCACAGACTGTGTGTGTAAACCTGCACAGACTGTGTGTAAACCTGCACAGACTGTGTGTGTGTGTGTGTGTGTGTGTGTAAACGTGCACAAACTGTGTGCCTAAACCTGCACAGACTGTGTGTAAACCTCCACACAGACTGTGTGTGTAAAGCTGCACAAACATATTTGTGTCAAAATTCAATCTTCTCTGCTTCTGCAACTTAGTCAATTACTATAGCAACACAAACACAAAAAACTATTATGATATCAATTTCTTAGACTTTTTAAACATCTTATATTTTATATATATTTTATTTTAAGTGAAATATGAAACATACTGCGCTATTTTCTGATCTCTGCTATAATGTTATAACGTTTCCTCATCAACAACATACAAAATAAATACATTTCTGATGACACTGTCAGTCCAACTTGTGATTGAGTGTAACTTTGCCATTCATCAAACCCACCCACTGTTTAAACTGTAGAAAGTAGAAAGACCTTTTTATGGTTATGGATAAACTGCTCTTCCTCCTGAACCTTCAAGTTGTTGTCCTGAGCAAACCTGCGTTCAGGAGCAGTGTGTACCTGCAGTACTGTGCTGGTGCCTCTCTGTACTGAGTACCCCCTGCGTGGTGCATTAAGGGCCCATGTGTATTTGCAGTACTGTGCTGGTGCCTCTGACTCTCCTCACAGGCTCAGCTCTGACCTACTTTCACAGTTGCTCTGGGCCTCCACACTTTTATAAGAGCTCAGCGTTCCCCATCGCTCATGTCCTCCTCACACTGTCTCACCTCAGAGTTCTGCACACAGAGTGGACACTAGTGCAGCGATAGTGCACTACGACAATGGACTTCATTAGCAAACCACAAAGACTGCAGCTTTTGAAGCATCATTTCCTCCCCAAACAACAAACCCTCCTGTGTCCACCTATAGCTGAGTAAGCCTTCATTAATAACTCAATCTACATCTTCAAAGCTCAAAATGCTCTGTTCCACATTGTGATGTCATGTAGTGGTAGTTTACAAGTTGTGGCTCGCCTCACAGCAACAAGGTCCTGGGTTTGATTCTGGGGCGGTGTAGGGTCTTTCTGTGTGAAGTTTGCATGTTCTCCCTGTGCCCGTGTAGGTTTCCTGCATGTGCTCCGGTTTCCCCTATTACTAAAAACATTTGCAATAGGGGCCCCTGTGGGGCCAGGACTCCGCTGAGGAGGAGTTTCTTGATCTCAGCGGTTCAGTAGAGATTGGTAAATCTAGGGCTTAAAGTATCCAAACAATTCTACGACAGTGTATGGGGTTTACAAACACAATGAAGCACTTCCTGTATTAACACGTCATCACAAGGTGGAGTGTTTTCTGTTTGATCCTGAGGACAAGTTTTTCTGCAGCATCGTTTTCACCGCACTTTTCAGTGGCTGTTATGTTTCAAAGGCCTCAGTGCAGTTTTACTGGAAGACTGGTCAAATAGGGTCAATCTCTGTGTCAGAGCAGTTTGAGGAGACCAATAGTCCTCAGGACAAACGTGTCCCTACTCTGTTCCTTCAGTCTGAGCAGCACAGAGTTCATTTGGCTCCTCCTGGACACACAACAGAAAAGCCTCTTCTCTGTTGTTTTGGATGATAATTCGTTTCAAGTATATGGAAGGTCCTGAAGTATTTCCTCTGGAAATACTGTATTTGCTGCTACATTTGGTGTAAGCATCTCCAACAGTGGCAGCACGGTGGCTGAGTGACAACACTCATGCCTCAGAGCAAGAAGGTTGCGGGTTCGATCCCCGGGTCTGGATGGGTTTCCTCCGGGTACTCCGGATTCCCCCATCAACTCAAAACATGCAGCACCTGAACTAATATCAAGGACCATGTTGTCCACCCTCCTGTGGGCTCCACTCACAGGGGTTCATGGGGGGGTCAGGTGCTATGAGGATTGGGCAGCACGCTGCCCCTGCGACCCAGCCGGATTAAACGGGAGAAGATGGATCTCCAACAGTTCAGGTCCAACAGCTCATTTCACACAGTCCTTCCTTTAACCTGCACATAACCTCTGCCCTGAGCACCCTAACCTCCGCCGTGAGCACCCTAACCTCAACCCTGAGCACCCTAACCTCCACTCTGAGCACCCTAACCTCCACCCTGAGCACCCTAACCTTTGCCCTGAGCACCCTATCCTCCGCCTTCAGCACCCTAACCTCCACTCTGAGCACCTTAATCTCCACTCTGAGCACCCTAACCTCCACCCTGAGCAACCCTAACCTCCACTCTGAGCACTTTAATCTCCACTCTGAGCACCCTAACCTCACCACAACAGCACCCTAAGCTCACCACAACAGCACCCTCATCCCCATCACCTTCTCAACATGGTCCCACCACCTTACCCACTCCTCATGATCACCTCAGCATCACAACACTATCAACAACTTAACACCATCCTCATGCTCCATCACCTCCCGAGCACCCTGCCCACCCCATCACTCAGTCTGTGCACTATGGAGTGACATAGCTGTCAGAATTATCCATGTGCATAGGAATAAAATCTGTGCGTATTTGGGAAATCTGTGCGTATTTGGCTGTAGTTGAGCATAAAATAAATTTTCGTAAACTTTCGAATGAGTCCAGTCGTACATAAACTGTGTTGTGTGTATTTGTCTTCATCAGAATACGAATTGAAAAGTTACAACATCAAGACTTATGTAACTTAAGTTACAATTACACTTTCTTCAATATGAATATAAATTCACACACGGGACTTTACTGTCAAAAATACGTCATCACATCACACAGCTATGAACAGTAGATCTCGCATTCAGCCTCTTGGCGTTAATACTGCCGCCATCTTGGTACAGGCTTCCCTGATCTAAGTGTCACTGACCGTCACTTGACCAAAGCTTTTTCACAGTATCAGTGAGCGGAGATGCTGACCTATTGCCCCGCACATACGGACTGAACCAGGACTGAACCAGGACTGAACCAGGACTAAACATCTAATCATACATCCATGGGACTAAACCAGGACTATCCATCATCCATCTTCTTCCTCTTTATCCGGCTGGGTCGCGGGGGCAACGGTTCACCGCCCAGTCCTCTGCGCACCTGACCCCCTATGAACCCCTCTGCAGATGGTGAGCCCACAGGGGAGTGTACCCACATCGTCCTTTTGGACTGAGCCCCACGACGTCATGGTCCTTGACTTCAGTTCATAGGGGTGCTGCATGTTTTGGGTTGATGGGGAAAACCGGAGTGCCTGGGCCAAACTAGGTCTCTTCCGGGTCGAAAGAGTGGCACCTGGAATTCCCAGTGGTCTCCCATCCAAGTACTAACCAGGCCCGGCCCTACCTACTGTGGAGATTTCTGGGCCCCGGGACGGCGTGTCCCCAAGCTCCGAAGCTGCAGGGCTCGAGGCCGGCCACTCAGGGCAGGCCGCGAGGAGCGCAATCAGGCGACGGCTGCTGCCCCGTGGGCCGCCGTGGACCTCTGTGCTGACCTTTCGCCTGCAGTCAACTGACAGTCTACGCGGGCGCACTCATTCCTGCTTTACTTCTGGTTTAGACCTGGTTGAGTCCTATTGAGTCCTGGTTCAGTCCTGGTTCAGTCCTGATTTAGTCCTGGTTCAGTCCTGGTTCAGTCCGTATGTGCGGGGCAATAGGTCAGCATCTCCGCTCACTGATACTGTGAAAAAGCTTCGGTCAAATAACGGTCAGTGACACTTAGATCAGGGAAGCCTGTACCAAGATGGCGTCAGTATTAACGCCAAGAGGCTGAACGTGACATCTACTGTTCATAGCTTTGTGATGTGATGACATATTTTTGACAGTAAAGTCCCGTGTGTGAATTATTATATTCGTACTGAAGAAAGCGTAATCATACCTTTTCATTTTGTAATTGTAATTCTTGATGTCGTAACTTTTCAATTGGTATTCTGACGGAAAAAAATATGCACAGATTAAATTCCTACACACACGAACAGTTCTGACAGCTGTCACTCCATAGTGCACCCTCACCACACCAACCGCACCTTATCATCACAGCTCTATCAACAGCTTAGCACCCTCCCTACACCACCCACACCTCATCACTACCTTTACCCTCTCACCCCTCTGCCCCCTCACACACACACACACACGCACACACACACCTACACACACACACGCACCTACACACACACACGCACCTACACACACACACACACACACCTACACACACGCACACACACCTACACACACGCACACACACCTACACACACACCTACACACACACGCACACACACCTACACACACACACACCTACACACACGCACCTACACACACACGCACACACCACACCTACACACGCACACACACCTACACACATGCACACACACACCCACCTACACACACACACACCTACACACACACACCTACACACATGTACACACGCACGCACACACACACCTACACACACGCACACACCTACACACACACACCTACACACATGCGCGCACACACACCTACACACACACACCTACACGCACACCTACACACACACACCTACACACACACACACCTACACACACACACACGCACACCTACACACACACACAGATGCACACACACATACCTACACACACGCACACACGCCTACACACACACACACACCTACACACACGCACACACGCCTACACACACACGCACATACACACCTACACACACACACACGCACACACACACGCACACTCCTGTCACAGATACAGTTTTTATTAGGGGTGGGTATTGCCAACAACCTTGCGATACGATACGATTCGCGATACAGGGGTCTCGATACGATACGATTCGCGATACAGGGGTATCCCGATACATGGTCTTCAAGGCGATACGTATCCCGATATTTTACATTACGTAACCTATAATTTAAAAAAAAGACAGATGTTTACTCAAATGTTATTTTTATTTTGGTGTAGCGCATCAGTTACAATGTAACAGAAGAAGGCTGTAAGGCAGAAACTGCCCTTGATTAACCTGTTAACACCCGCACTCGGCACAAGTGTTCAAATATGTACCAGATGTTCCAAACTGTAATAAGATGTAATGTATAATAAATAAACCATCTTCTGAAATTTAGGCATGTTTTCTTAAGATAAATAACTAAAACAAGCCAAAAAATTTCGCTCCATATGTCTCGTGTGCCTCCACCAGTGAGGGTGCGTAAAAGGAGGAGAGAGAGAGTCCCCATACACAGAGCGCATGGAGCTAGCCTATCACTACAGCACCTCTGCCCCACATGGGGCCCACCGCTGAAATCGTCTTTTCATAGGCTACTCAGATCTGTCAATCATTTCCTGAAAGAACCAATGACTGAAGAGGTTTTGCCGTGGAACTGTCCCTCGGTCATGCGCAATACGCCGCTAACTGGACGCACTCGTTTTGTTCCCCAAGCTGTAGCGCGGCGCCCTGTAGCCGGACCGAAGCCTGGATACGCTATACGCTTGTTTTGTAGCTAAGAGTGTGGAGAAAACAAACATACCCCACACCGCTAACAGGAGCTAAGCGTTTAGCTATGCTAAGGACCAACAGCGAGAGTAGTAGAGAGATGCGTCGCTCATCCATTCAGACAAACTCGGACATTCTGGATTATTTCTCCACATGGAATTATTTTATGAAAAAAGCAACTGGATATTCTTTTTCTGTGGACTGTTACGGACTAATTGAGCACAGCTATTCCTGGATTGGACCCGTTTCGGACCGACAGAACCGGCTCAAAGGTAAGAAATGCGATGAATATTTTCGGGAATTATAAGTTATGGCTCTTTGGGCTCGCTGTGTGGCATAAAATGAATGATATGGTTGTTTTACTGAGGAATTAAGCTTTCAAACGATGTATAGCATGTCAATATTGGAAAAATAAGTATGGTGAATATCTGGCTTGACTTTTTAATGTTGTGTAATCGCCCGCTGGCGGGCGGGTGGGTGTAAACATAGCTTAACAAGGCTGTATGCTGACATGCAGCTGCCTTTGATGAAAGTAAACTTAAGATATGGCCTTAACAAGGCTGTAGTGCAGAAGGAATGCTGCCTTTGACAATACGAAATGCGCATTGCAAGCAAGGATCACTTATCAGACGCAGTTTGCTGAAGCTTGATAAATAATGTTTGTTGCATGTAAAATATCGATACTGACTCCTCCGCATCGATATGTGTATCGCCAAGAGGCCCACGACAATGTATCCCCGTATCGATTTTTTGAACACACCCCTAGTTTTTATGGGTGTGGTTAATTGCTGGGTGCCGTGGGCCTCTGGTGAACTGGAGCATGGATAAGGAGCACACACACATGCGTGCACACACACACACACACACATGCATGTGACTCCCATGGGTGTCTACATGGGTGCTGTTAGAGCGTGCCCAGGGTCAGATTATGGATCGCAGTGTGTCAGGTCGTATAGATCTGTGCATGTGCGGATCTGTTTATGAATTTTCACTGTCGCATCTGGGGGTCACTGTGTGGGAAATAAAACATTATCATCATTATTATTATTCTAAGGTTGAAATGAGGAAATCATGCCTGTCTTAAGTGAAAACTTTCTAAACCGATATCAGTTCCAGTGCTACAACTTTATGTATCAACTTACCCTTGATATCAACTGATACCAGTTCAGAGACTGAAAAGAGACTGCAGATTTGATTTCCTTTAAATAAAAATAAAATAAGACAAACCTGATCCAAACATGTTATGGAGCTGTTCTTTATCTCTCAAGTCACCACAGAACTGCTGCTCTCAAGTCACCACAGAACTGCTGAGACTTTATGGGCCAACTACAACCACAAAATACTGTAGGGCTGCAGCTGTCGATTATTACAGTGTTTGATTATTCTGTTGATTATTTTGTTCGAATAATCGAGTAATCATTTGTTAATGGCGCATCTACTTTGCACACGTTAAGTACACACCACGTGCATTGATAGATAAATGTGTTTTGGACATTAAAAACGTAATTATCTCTAGGGTAAGGTTGACTCACCTCACGGTTTCTTTTCCACTTGATCTAATGTACGGGGCTTTCTGTTTAGATGTTGTAGCATCAGTGTTGAGAAGGTGACTTTTAAAATGTAATCCCCTACAGATTACATACCCCAAAATGTAGTTTGTAACATAATCCATTAAATTACTTAAAGTGAGTAAAGTAATCTGAATACTTTGGATTACTTGATATTGTCATGATTTTTAAAACTGCATGAATGTAGCAACCAACTCTTGCAAATTCTTGTTTGGTTTTAGACCTGGATTAGACCTGGTTTACACCTGGTTTAGACCTGGTTTACACCTGTCTTAGACCTGGTTTTAGTCCTGGTGTTAGTTCTGGTTTAGAGGTGCACAGGAGGAAGCGCGGTCCATGCAGCGTACGCGACAAGACACAATCCACGCGCGGTGTGCGCGTTATACGGGAAGAGATGAGATTACGCTCTTATTATACATCCATGGCCGTGCTGTTTTGTGTACAGTGAAGTGCAGTGGTCGTGCGGAACCTTTACCTCTACCGCAGAAGGTTCCGGCCATCACCGAGCGTATGAAAATAAAATGAAGCATCGAGGTAAAAAAAAATAATCAATGCATTTTTCTAATCGATTTACAGCCCTAAAACCACAATATCCATATTTAGAAGCCAATATCCTCTCTGATACCAGTATTGGATCAGTGCATTCCTAATCGGTTAAAATGACAGTGAAGAAAGTGTACTGAACATTTAATTTTAACTTTGTGCACATATTGATGAACCAACAGGCTCTTCAATAGAAAGTCCCCCACCACATATGTCCATGTTTTTAAGATCCTAACCACAACGAGAGCACCACAATCTGAAAAATAACTCTTATTATTACAGAAAAACATACTTGTTACATTAGAGTAAGATGGTATCAAACTGTAATCCTCCACAGACTGTTGCTTTTGAACTTTCTATTAAAATCCTCACAACTGTGCCATTCACACTGCTGCGCTACAGCCTGTATGTGCAGCATTAAGCATCTGTGACACTGCAGCTCCATCACACACTAATATGAGCTGCTCCTAGGGCTGGGTATCAATCAAATTTTTTCGATACCAATACCGATACCTTCATTTCGATACCGATTCCTTAACGGTAGCTTTTTCGGTTCCTATTTTATATAAATTTTAGAAAGGAAAGAAAATCATGAAATGTTCTATTCCACATACTGGAGTTTATTTTCCAAGTCATTTCCAATAACTGAAAAATGAACAAGAACACAAGTGCACACCATCATATCACACACACACACACACACCTACCTAACAGTTTTTCTTCAAAAAAAATCAACATATCAGCCTTTTCAGGGGACAGACATGCTCTTTCCTGGCTGATGGTGTCCCCAGCGGTCGAAAAAGTGCACTCAGCAGGAGTGGACGATGCCTGCACACACAGGTACTTGGCTGCCAAGTCAGACAGCAGTGGCAGAGTGTCCCTCAGTCCACCACCAGGTTGCTGGGTTTACAGAGGTCAGTGTGGATGGCAGTCCTCTATATCGCTGGATCTCCTCCTGGGCCTTCTCTGTGATGTGGCGTCTCCTGTCAGGTTTCCACTGCCATGTCCTCATCTGCAAACAGCTCCCCAAGGGCAGAGAGACCTGCTTTCTTCTGAAAATGACAACAAGAAGAAGGCATCAGGGTAGATGCCAAATTAACTTTGTTCTCAAAATGAAATAAGAGGGAAAACAATAACATATTTCTACTTTACCTTTGTTTCCACTGCAGCTGTAGAGTCTTCACTTTATTTTAGCTTTTTCTGCTAGTGTGAATGGATGTACACAAGCTGCCTGCCTTTTCCTGCTCACATCAGGGACCTGGCCAGAAGCTGCAAATGGTTTGCACTTTTAGTTTTGAGGCTAGCTAGGCAGGGGTGAACATCTTTCCTACCCAATGGCGGTGCACATTTTAAATGCTAGCATTTAAATCACTTTTGACTTGGCTAGCAGCTAGTTACATAGCCATAAACAAAAGTTACTCATTAATATCACAATATTACAGTAGCCTACCGTTAATGCATAAACTTGCAACAAGCTAGCTAGCTCCTACCTCGACAAAAAAAGCAGGTCAACGGAATTCGTGGAACAAACTTACCCGATGAAATATCAGACACAGCGCTGTGCTCAGTACTTTCAGATGAATCCGAGTCTGGTCGTAAAACGTCGTGTAGAGAGGTGGTGGTGCAGTCAAAGTCGCGGGTGTGGTGATGGAAGATGCAGAAGGGGGTGTGTGAAAGAAGACGGTGCAACTCTCCACTCTCAGATGTATTCCATGCACTGTCAAATACTTGAGCATATTTGAAGTGTTGCCTGATTTGCAGGCGATAGTCTTGTCACATATATTGCACCGCGCATTATTAGAGTCGGTCTTGTGAAAGTATAACCATGCTTTCGACTTCGGCATTTTTGTAGTGTTTTGACGACTCCGCAGCCAACGTATTAACTTATTAGTCCCATACAAGCGCTAAAGCTCGCGTTGCCTGTTAACGAGGGGGCGTGATCAGAATGTGTTTTTCACGCACGCGGACGTTTCAGCCAATCTCTGGTGGCATTATCAGGCCATGTGCACACAGGCACATATTGGAGCTACACGTGATTATCCTCTGGGTATCGAAATGTGGAACCGAAAAGCAAGACATATTTCGATACCCAAAAGAACCTAAACATTTCGGTCGGTGCCATGAAGGAACCGAATTTCGGTGCCCAGCCCTAGCTGCTCCAGCTTGTTATATTGAAAGATGAATCTCATTATGAATTGATTCAGTGCATTATGATTTTAGACTTTTTCACATGTTGGATGTCATGTTTACTGTTACTCTTCACACATCCTATATTGCACAAAATGTACTTTTGTGAGCTTTAAGCCGTGTTATCATGTCCCTCCTCCAAAACAGAGCTGGAGTTGTGTTTTGTGTCATTCACACATGTTTGAGTAACTCTATCATGAGTCTGTCTACATTTCCAAAGCTCAAAATGCTGTGTTTCACTTTGTGATGTCATGAAGTGATAGTTTTCAAGTTGACAGCTGCTTTTACCTGTAGTTCAATGGAGATTGGCAATTTGAAATAATCATATGCATGTATGGAGAAGTGTGTGGGGTGTATGGAGTTTAAAATTACAGTGGAGCATGACCACATGACAACACAAGGTGGAGCAGAGACTCAGCCTAAATCTGCAGGGTCTGTGTGTTAAATATGTTTGAATGAAACAAAACAACTAAACACAACTGCAGGTGTGTTTGTGGTGAGGAAACTACATGAGAACACACAACGGAACATTGTGTGTAAGAATTTCTTGTTTTTCTTTAGACTCATAGTCGTGATTGTAAGAACACTTTTCTAGCATCTACCAGACCGTACATGTTGCTGCTGCTACTACTACAAATGTTTCTATGTTTCTGCACTCTGCCGCTGTGCTGTTATCAATATGTGTGCACCCCAAAAATAAAGACTTTTTTTTTCCACACTGTAGCTAATGTAGGGCCATTTAAGCCATAAACATCCATGTAAAGTGCACCACAACAGCGTTTCTTTCTGATGCAATCCTTTCACTTTCAGACACTTATAAAACTATACGGTGTCGCTCATGTCAGAAGACGTCTCTCCCACATCACACAGTAGTCTCCTGTTACAGCTTGGGGAGGTACTTCTTAGTAGGAGCTTTAAGGGCCTAATCAGAGGTAGGTCCGCTCTCCAAGCAGCGTAAACAGACCCATGCAGTTTGGACCAAGTGACATTATAATTCTTTGCGTTACGGATATCACGTTGGGTTGTATAATGCACAAATCCTGGCTCTGAGTCCCCTCTCCGCCCGTTCTCGTGCACATTACTTTTGCACAGCCTTGACCTATATACGCTGTGTGCACCGGCACCAGCGAAACCCGCCGCTTTTACGCACGGACACAACTGCGCCTGGCTAATCTGAATTCTTTGGCATTTTCAAGTGTGAACGATGCCCACTCCGATGCCCACTCACCTCCACGAAATAGAAGCAGGGCAGCAGGCTGACACTGTCTTTGGTCAGGATCCTCTTGTCTCGCGCGGACATGTTGTTGGGGCCTCTCGGTACGCGCGCACACGGTTGGAGGAGCGGTGAATAGGACCGGGAGGGGGGCGGCGGGAGGCTGCTAGGGGAAGAGATCAAGGCCGGAGCATGGCGACGGGAGAGCGGCTATCCTCCACACGAAGCCCCGGGCCTGCGTCACGGGCAGCAGCGCGGGCTGTGAGCGGGCAGGCGCGTCTGAGCATGTCCTCTCCGGAGCGGCGGCAGGTATGAGGAGAGGAGGAAAGGCGCATGCGCAGTGAAGAAGAAAAGAGGGATGCCGTCTTAGGGCAGCGGTTATGGTGAAGAGGTGGTTTGGGAGATGAAAGGATTAAAGAGGGGTATTTTACTTCTGTGGGGTGATAACTGCTAACACACGATTCATTTAGATCACCATGTTACGTTTTATTGTTTAGAAAATGCTATATTCCCCATATTAACATGTTTTATAAGTGTCACTTTTTTTGATGCTCTCTCTCATCTCCCTTTGCCCTCTGCGCTAAGTCACTCCCCCTTCACAGCAATATCACATGCCTCTGGTTTGACATGATCATGTTTATATATATATATATATATATATATATATATATATATATATATATATATATATATATATATATATATATATATATATATATATATATATATATCACAGGACACACTGACACAGACCGGGCCCTGGGGCACTCGCCGCCGGGACCGCGGCATCCGCGGGGCACTTGCTGCTGGAGCTGGGGAAGTTGCTCGCTGCCGCCAACGGGGCACTCTGGGCATAAAAGTTTGACCTGGGCGTAGTGCAGAGGGCTTAAGTCCGCCCGGTGCCCTGGTGCTATATGGACTGGCATAACTTTCAGATTGAAGTGGGAAGTGGGATTAAGACAAGTTTTAGAACAGCTCGTGCACTCGGCTCCAGGACCTTGTCCCGTGGACCTGACTGGACCGGGACGGGAGATATTGTAGACAGAACCAACAGGACAGCGGGTAGAGGACACACTCTGCATCAGTCCCCTAGAGAAGGTAACAGGCTTGTTTTTGATAGTTTGGGGCAAATCTGAGGATGGAGCCTCACAGGTAACAGTGTTATAGTGTTAACAGGTAAATGCGTAAATGAATGAGCGATGGAGTGTTCAGTGTTCTGCCGTGTGCTGTAGGAGCGGTGCTGATAATGTGACTGGAGCCTCATTTTTGCTGAATTTTCATGACGTTACGGGGGCTGGTTGTTGGGCTGGTTGTGAGCGGTGTTATGTTGTGTTGTTGGAGTTGTGAGCAGGTGCATCAGGTGGTGCTGCTGCGTAAACTTTGTGCTTGGCTGTGTGTTGTGCTCTAGATAAAGTTCAGCCAATAGTGACTAAAATGACTGTCTGTTTCTGGCATTTGTTATAATTTTATACAGACTATACACAATACATATATTTATAATACATATTTATAATTTTGAATTGCGCACCTCCAAAAGTTTGCATAATACTTCCTCTTTAAAGTGGACGTGATGAAACCAAAACAGACATGATAAGTAACAAGAGAAAGGACACAGATGTTATTTTCTGAAATCTCTAAACTCCAAACTGTTGTAATTGTGAGGTCAGCTGTTCTGATTTGGACTCATGGGCTAGTCTCCGCTGTTAAAGACCCTATTTAGCAATAATATTATAATAGTTCAGTCTGTGTAACGGTAGTTTTACAAGTGTATTACTCGTGCAGTACTTTATAGTCCCACATGGAGGCGCCTCTCTTTTTGTATTGTACTCAAACTAGTCTGTGTTCATGATTCAGACTTAATTCAGTTTTGTGTGAAACTAGAACTTAATCTGGAGCTAAACCCAAACTAAACCTCCTAGTCCTGTTAAGACTGTGCTTAGTCACATACAGAGACTTAAAATGATGTCATGTTCAGAGAACACTGAGCAGTGTGTTACAGTCTACACATACTTCTCATTCAGAGGATCTCAAGAATTCAGATGTCAGTATCTCCTGCTGCGTCTTCTCTAAGAGCACGTGATTTGGAGCTCACGCTTCAGAACTGGAGAAATTCAAAGTCTGAATTGTTTCTGTGAAGAAAATAATTCTGAAAGACATTTTTATGTGTTTTAAAAAGGGACAATATCAAATTGAATTGAAATTTAACCCAAAGTGCTTTAGAGTATTGTTCACTGACTTCACACTGTGGTAAGAGCCACAGCTGTCCTGGGGCAGACTGACAGAAGAGGCTGCTCCCTCACACTGCCTCATTACAGACGTGTGCTAAATCCTGCCATGTCTGTGTGTGATCCTCAGCTCTGGTTTCTGCTGCGTTCAAGACGTGAAGGTAAACAGACACCAGAGCACCACAGCACTAGTGTTACTGTTTCAGGAAATCCCACAGACTCATGAGGCATTCAGGGACCACTGTGTGGCCCCACCTCACATGTTTGAGAGACAGCTGCTAACCCCAGTCCAAATGTCTGTGCACTTCAGCACTGGCCCCATAAAAACCCAGAGGCCTGCAGATCACTGCTCACACATGTGCACAATAATGCCAGTGAACAGTCTCCGTCCTTTATTTGGAGTCATAGTCACATTTACATTTAATTAACGTGTATTGGCCCTTTATCCTTCAGCCGTACTTTTTATTACAAAGTAAACAGTGCGTGTTTGATTCAAAACGTTGTCTAGTTGATAGAATTTAAATTCCTTTTGTTATGGAGCCTGTCTCCACGAGTGAGGGATTACACACGTGACCGGATTACGGACATTTGACCGGATAAACTAAATTGAAGGGGTAATTAGTCAGAGCTATAACCCCGTGTTTTGCAGCAGACCTATATAACTGTGTCAGTGTAGTGTATGTTCCCGCCCTCACACACGCAATCATCTATAATATATTTTATTACAGTTTAACAGGTTTGCAGCCAAACAAACTTCCACTCATCTTCAATGTGAATGTTTCACTTCACCTGAAGGCAGCAACCTGAGCGCGACAGCTACAGGTGTCGTGTGCGCATGTGCCTGAAGAGTGAGACTCTATTAAAGTGTGCTGCCACAGAAAATGCGCAATGGAACCGAAACACGGCTGAGGTGAGGTGAGAGCGGAGGTAAGGACAGGGTACAAACCACCAGTGGAGCGATATGTTCCCGCGTGTGGAGCGCCTTGTCTCGCTGACACACTGAACTGGAGCTGTCCCTGGTACTACGTGCACGGAGAGAACTCGAGCCGACACCGAAAAGCGCGCAACAGACAGCGGTCGGGAAGAAGAGCCATGTGCGCACGGCCGGTCCCTGAGCTCCGGAGCCGGTGAGCGGTGGTAAGAGCAAAGCACATATACTACTGCTTATTTTATTTACTAGCACTTATTTTTATGTAGTCCAGTTGTAGCCTACTATTACTACTACTACTACTACTACTACTACTACTACTACTACTACTACTACTACTACTACTACTACTTTTAGATCGCAATTAGAAATCTCAATTTGTAGCATCCTTTCTGAAGTACCATCACTTCTTCCACAAACAAGCAATATCCTGTTTTATTCTGTGTAAAAGCTGCTAACCCTGTAGTTTAGATCTGTACAGACATTCTGAAATGTGATTCATGTATTAGTTTGTCGGTTCAGATTTTACTGTTTTTGTCATAGGTGCATTTATGTGAATTATGAGTCCTATTATTAAAACATACAGTTTTTTCTCAAATCCTTCATGCTGACCCACAGAATATGCAAATTAACGCAAATACACAGAGTAGGAGGCCATTAGTGAAAGAATAAAGTAGAAAATAATAATAAGACATGTTAAAGTTCCAGACTAGTGCGTCTTTCCTTGGTGGTAGCGGGCTGTAGCAGAGGACAGTGAAGTGTTCTGTGGTCTGGCCTCCTCGCTGTCACAGAGGCTCTTGTTCTTATTAGTCCAGAGAGCTCCAGTGCAACTCTATCTGCCCTGACTGACTCACTACTCAAGTAATGGTGTGTGGTCAGTGTCTTTTGTTGTTTGTCAATTGTCGTATACTGACCCCCTGTGGACAGTGTATTCTTTGCAGTGTAAAGGTCCTATATTACTCAAAAGGACTCACCCCACAGCAAGAAAGTCTGACACTCCCATCAACCCAAAACATGCACCATGAGACTTTGCAGCTGTCGTCAACATTCCCTGGGCCTGTGATGCTAACTAAGCATTCTGTGTCTGAAACTCTGTTAGACTTTAATCTGAACTTCATTTCAACACATTCTGACCAGAAAGAACTCATTTAGCTGGAACTTCAACAGGTGAGCTGTTAAACAAGTCCCTCTCAAATAGGCTAACAGTACAGTCACAAGATCTCTAGCATTAACCCTGCTTTGTGTCACCATGGTAACTGATGAACATGTAGTACATGTGAGCAATGTCACTGCAAAGTATCAATAGGTCAAATCCTCCAACTTTATTATACCTCAAACAGGTAAAAGAAAGTGTACATGACCTTACGCCCTAATCCTCTGTGTGTGCGCGTGCATCTGTGTGTCTCTGTGTGTGTGTCTCTGTGTGTGTGCTTGCCTCTGTGTGCGTCTGTGTGTTTCAGATAGAAAAGCATGGCTAAAGTGAAGCTGAGCAGGAGAGAGAGAAACAAGCAGCTGAAGCAGCTGGCCAAAGAGGTACTGTGTCCTCTCTGCATGTTCACACAGTCTCATCTTTAACAGTGACACAGCAGCTCCCTCACAGCGCACTCAGCACTGCAGGCCTGTTGTACGGGTGGGATGAGGCCATATACTGCAGCAGGCCACTGGTGTGAATGTCTCTGAACAAACAGACTTCTTGAAGGTGCCCTGTGGGCCCTGTGGGCCCTGTGCTCACCGCTCAGCACCGTGGAGCTCCAGTGACATTTGCTAGACCACACCAGAACTGTCAAGTCCACCACTGGTGTCCTGTGCTTTTCACAGATGAGAGCAGGTTCACCTTGAGCACCTGTGAAGAGTCTGGAGAAGAGAATGAGAGCACTATGCTGCCTGCATCATAGTTCAGTATGAACAGTTGGTGGTCAGTGATGGTCTGGAGAGGCAGATTCCTACTGATGATGCCTGACCTCACGTGGTAAAAACCTGCAGCAGAACCTGGAGGATGAGGGAATTGAAATTAAATTTGGGCAAAATGGACTAGCCTGGCACATCAGTATTTCACACTGATTTTCAGAGTGTCTATAAAATTAAGTCCTCTGTGGCTGAAAATCGCATTTCCAGCAGGTGGCACATGTAAAACTGGAGCATCCTTTTGCTCATAAGACATTGGCCTGTCCATATTTGTATAGATATCCAGCATATTTTTTCACATTGAGATTTGATGTGTTTTCAAAGTGTTTCTGTAATTATTTTTCAGCAGTGTACATTCTCAGTAAACAAACAAACAAAAAATCCACCACAGGAGGGCGCTGCCGTCTTCTTCAGCTCCTGTGCTGTTCCCCTGGAACTACTTTATGACACTGACACCAAAGCAACAAAACAGTATTATCCCAGTGAACCAGTATTAAATATATGGAAACATTCAAAGGCCAGCAACAAATACATCGCAAAATGAAGCAATAATTATCCATAGAAGTTGTTTATTTGACCCTCTGATTTGACCTTATTACATAAAAACATCTCACCAGGGCTGCAAAGAACAGGTGCCCCAAAAGATCTAGCTCTGCTGTCATTTACTGAACAACAAGTGGATAAAGTGATAACTGTGACAGGCCTAGTGTAACTTTATGGTTGACCTTTCTTGAACAGGACAGTCCAAAATGGTGATGCTGTTGAGCAGTTCTTGAAATACATGTGTACTGTATTATTGTGTATTGTCACTGTATTATATCCATGAGGCAGCATTGTCTTATAGAGGCTAAAGAGTAAAAAAAGGGGCATATGTGGAGCGTTTCCCAATCAGGGGTACCTTTGGGGGTACTTAACAGGAGATATTTGTAATGATTTTAAAAGAAA
This sequence comes from Odontamblyopus lacepedii, assembly GCA_034769755.1. Classification (NCBI taxonomy): domain Eukaryota; kingdom Metazoa; phylum Chordata; class Actinopteri; order Gobiiformes; family Gobiidae; genus Odontamblyopus; species Odontamblyopus lacepedii. The sequence continues at coordinate 5,514,703 of CM068361.1, read as the reverse complement.
GATTTGAATAGTATTTGAATTTGAAATGTTGGGGACCGCTGAACTAAACTAAAAACAATGTATTTCACACATGTATTCATCTTTTTAAATGATGATTGTATATTTTTATTAAGAAATTTTTACATAAGACTATTTCTGCACCAGTCAGTACTTTTTTTTCCAAAATATCAATATTTTACTAAGCCGTCCGCTCATCACTGCTGAGAATATGGATGTCAAGAATGCCTGAGAATAAGAGTTATTCAGGCCGCACTCTCATTTTCTTTCATAGGACATATGCATCAGATAATGATCATACGTCAATAGGGACTTGTTTACAATATTCAATTCAATTCAATTCAATTTATTTTTGTAGCGCCCAAAATCGCAACAACAGTTGCCTCTAAGGGCGTTCCAAGATTTTGATGAGCAAAACATACACACAGACATATCAAAACAAGAATAAACAACATTCATGTAAAGCAGCAAATGAAACATGGTCCAGTCATCCCCTGTCCTTAGACCCTCCTTCTCAGCAAGGAAAAACTCCAAAAAACCCAGGGTCCTGGGAAAAAGAAGAAACCTCGGGGAGAACTACAGTGAGGGAGGGATCCACTCCCATGGACGGACAGGCTATAGATGTCCAGGCCCATGGGCCAGTTCGGTATGGCCACATCTACCCAGGTGGGGAAGGAGCCGGGGAGGAGGAGGAGGACCAGGCAAGGAGGAGGGCCGGGCAGCGGGTGGAGGAGGAGCCAGGCGAGGAGGAGGAGAGGGGTCCAGCTGTCATCAGGCGTCTGAAAGAGTTCCACCCAACAGGGGGAGTGGGACAGGGGACAACATGTGAATAGCAATGAACGAGCTACAGATGAGAACATAGTAAGTGATGCTGATGAGAAAATAGGAGGAAACAGAGGACAGTGCTCAGGTTGCCACACTTCCCCCAGCTTGTTATCTCCTGCAGCAGCTTATCTTAGTGACATCAACTAAGTAACCTGGTCATAAGCTATTCCGAAGAGGAAGGTTTTAAGCCTGGTCTTAAATAAAGAGACTGTGGGTGCCTGTTTAACATCAACAGAGAGGTGATTCCATAACACAGGAGCTTGGTAACTGAAGGCTCTCCCCCCCACTGTACTTTTAGACACTCTAGGAACCACTAATAATCCTGCATTCTGAGAGCGAAGTGCTCTATTTGGCTGATAGGGGACAATGGCATCCTGAAGATATGATGGGGCCATATTGTTTAAGGCTTTGTATGTCAGGAGGAGGACTTTGAATTTAATTCTAAACTCGACAGGAAGCCAGTGCAGTGATTTTAACACAGGACTGATGTGATCACGTCTTTTAGTTCCTGTTAGGACTCTGGCCGCTGCATTTTGGACCAACTGGAAGCTTCTTAAAGTACCTTTAGCGCAGACGGTGAGCAGAGAATTACAGTAATCTAGTCTGGATGTAACAAATGCATGGATAAGTTTTTCAGCATCATTTTTAGGCAAAATATTTCTGTGTTTCGCAGCTTTTTGGTTTTTCCAGTTGGTGCACGTAATAGATAGTGCGAGGCTTTCAAAGGAGCGGAATGTATAATTAGATTTGAGGCTGAGAATTAGGCTGGAGTGAGAAATGACGGCCACACCGCCACCTCCACCTGTGCTCCTGGCACTTTGAAAGTTCACGTGACTTGGAGGTGTAGATTAGTTTAACATAATCATTTTCCTGAAGCCATGTTTCAGTTAGAGCTAGAAGATCAATATTAAAGTCGCCAATTAATTCATTTATTAAAAGAGATTTGGAGGAGAGGGACCTGATGTTTAGCAGTCCACATTTTACACACTTATCATTCTGTTTATTTGCGACACATGTATTTATTTTTATTAAGTTAGGAGATCTGACGCCTTTCCTATCAGAGTTTAGCTGTGTTTTATTTGTGCTTTTTGTGCATGGGACATACACAGCCTCAGCCAGTCTGGGAGAATTGTTCATGCAGGGTGGCTCAGAGGAGGCCCCTGTACGTGGGGCACACAGTCTCAGTTTGGAGTTGTTCTCGCTAACAGAGCAGTGCCTCACTAGTCTACTCTGCTCCCTAGCGTCACTGACACTCCCTGAGCTATTCTGTGTGCTAGTCTTACCTGATGGTCATCTAAGACTAGCAATCATATTCTGAGCTAAGAGGGAGGAGCCAGCAGCTGTGGGATGGATGCCGTCACTACGTATAAGCCTGGGCTTCCCCTCAAATGCCCTCCAGTTGTTTATGAAGACGACACCATTCTGCAGGCACCAATTGGACAACCACTGGTTGACAGCTGAAAAGCGGCTGAACATTTCACAATTGGCATAATTTGGAAGGGGACCAGAGAAGTACACGGACTCCGACATCGACTTAGCCAAGTCACAGACTGCCGCTGGGCGGTCAGTCAGAGGTGGTTAAGTTGCAGAACTTCACCACCTCTGACTGACCGCGCCGAGTATCGTTACCCCCCGCGTGTATAACGATCCGGCGGTACCTGTTCTTACTTCTCTTTAAAAGCCTCAGATTCCCCTCGATGTCGCCCAGTCTGGCTCCAGGGTAACACCGTGTGGAAGCTGCAGGCAGTTCCACGTCCCTGACTATGGAGCTCCCTATGACTAGAGTGTCCCGCGTCCAGCTCAGGGGGGCGAACCTGTTCTGGACGGGAAGCTCTCTGCTCTCAGCCCTGTGTCCCTGGTCTCCTGCAGTCCTACTCTCAGCTATGTGTCCCTGATCTGCAGTCCTAGTCTTAGCCCTGCGCCTGCGTCTAACTGTCACAAACCTGTCCTGGTCTGGTCCCGGCTGCACGAGATGCGCCGGGGGGCTGCTCTCGCTAGCTGTGCTAATGCTAACGCAGTCCGCGGTCCCTGCTACTGCCTGACTATAACTCGGCTTCAGCGCCTCCAATGAGCGGATCCGCGTTTCTAACTCTGTAACCCTGGCCTCGAGGACTGCCACTACGCTGCACTTAGCGCAACTATCCCTGTCACTATCAAATAAGCCAGGGTTCTCACTCCACATGTGGCAGCTAGGGCAGGAAAGGGGGGCCCTAGTTTCGGCCATGATGCTAGGCTAGGCTAGATCAGGCTGAAACTACAGGCTGAAACTACAGAGAGAGAGGCTTAGTCCACGAATTATGGAGCACTAGATGCTGAATAAAACTTTGATGGTTTGACGAAGTACTCAGGCACTAGTTTAGATGTTGGATTCGTGGATTAACAGATTCAGTAGAGAGACGCTAGCAATACCACTTGCAAAACAGAATTCACTCACCGGAAATGACGTTGATTATAAGAAATAATTAAGTATCAACCAATACCAGAACAGAGAGTGAAAACAACATTTCTTTCTTTTAAACAGTAAGTAAAATATGACAAAGTGATCCAAATGTGTCCTGTGGCTGTTACTTATCTTAAGTAACTACAGAACCACTTTGTTTAAATAACAGCTCAGTCATTATGAGACTTTCTGGGCGACTCTTAACAGTAAATATTCTTATTTATATCCACCCAGAATATTGATTGAAGTGATATTTGGAAGCTGGTATCCAGTCCAGCAAATCTTTCTGCATCAGCACCGATATCTGTTACCAGAATTGGATCAGTGCATCCCTGTACAGAACACATTAAAGGAGATGTATGCAGCCTGCACATGTGTGTTTGGCTGGAGGTGCTAGGTTTGAGGTAGTGACGGTTCAGATCAGACAGAACATTTTAGGTTCAAAACCACTGGATGAGACATCACACTTTAGGCACATTAGCTCGACAGTTTGTGAAGAACTGTCTATGGTTCAGAAGCTTGAAACCTTGGCCGAGTGTGTGATTCTGCACTTCATTGTTCTTTTAAGTATAACAAATACACTGTCAGAGCTGTAGTGGGCGTAAACACAAATGGATAATGTGATTACTGAACCTCCTCAGGACCATTTGTTCAGAGACTTTGGACAGTGTTTGTTGAAGAGCGATGGCTGCAGTCCCCAGAGCCACCCAGAGCTCCCCTGCTTCATCTGACCACACACACTAACTGCCCCGTCTGTCTGACCACACACACTAACTGCCCCGTCTGACCACACACACTAACTGCCCCGTCTGTCTGACCACACACACTAACTGCCCCGTCTGTCTGACCACACACACTAACTGCCCCGTCTGACCACACACACTAACTGCCCCGTCTGTCTGACCACACACACTAACTGCCCCGTCTGTCTGACCACACACACTAACTGCCCCGTCTGTATCACACACACTAACTGCCCCGTCTGTATCACACACACTAACTGCCCCGTCTGTCTGACCACACACACTAACTGCCCCGTCTGTATCACACACACTAACTGCCCCGTCTGTATCACACACACTAACTGCCCCGTCTGTCTGACCACACACACTAACTGCACCGTCTGTATCACACACACTAACTGCCCCGTCTGTCTGACCACACACACTAACTGCCCCGTCTGTATCACACACACTAACTGCCCCGTCTGTCTGACCACACACACTAACTGCACCGTCTGTATCACACACACTAACTGCCCCGTCTGTATCACACACACTAACTGCCCCGTCTGTCTAACCACACACACTAACTGCCCCGTCTGTCTGACCACACACACTAACTGCCCCGTCTGTATCACACACACTAACTGCCCCGTCTGTATCACACACACTAACTGCCCCGTCTGTCTGACCACACACACTAACTGCCCCGTCTGTCTGACCACACACACTAACTGCCCCGTCTGTCTGACCACACACAATAACTGCCCCGTCTGTATCACACACACTAACTGCCCCGTCTGGAGCCATTTACCACACCATGTACTACACCATGTATTACATCATGTACTACATCATGTACTACACCATGTACTACACCAGGGGTTTTCTTCTTGGGTGAATGTTTCCCCTCCCCTTAGAGTAGGTAAAGACAGCCAAGCCTCCCCCCTTCCCCCCATCCTGCTCTCCCCCACACAGGCCTTTGAAGTAAGTGCATCTTTTGTGTTCCTGCAATGAGGAGTTTCAAAAACAATTGAGAATATATATTTTTTTATTATTGTATTTTCATATTTTTTAAAAGTGCATTCATAAATGATGATACATGTTGTCTCGAAATACGACCAGGATAATATTTTCTATGTTTTTGCATTTTATAGCTAATACACACACAATTACCGATATCAATACTGCTGCAGATTGGTGTTCAGATGTGGACCATTTTTGTTTTTTTCTGCCTGTGTGTCGTGTCTCCCCAGTGGCTCCTTCTCGTCCTGGCCTCACCAGTTGAAAACTACTACACCATGTACTACACTGTGTACAACCCAATCACAGAGGCATAAGTGAGATGCTTATACAGCAGACATATATAACCCTCTGGTAGAGCTGGGCGATTTTCTCTTCCAAAAACATCTTAGATTTTTTAAGAAAAAGTTGATTCATTATTCGATTCAATTTGACCGTAGAGCGAGCATCCAAAAGTTTGACCATGTTGAGAAAGCCTCTTCTCCACTGAATAAACTGGAAGCATTTCATACGGTACAGTAGGGATGGACATTTGATTATTTTTTTGTATTGATCGCCAGGAGAATAAATGATCGATTATTGATTAATCATTAACATTTTTATATTAAAATTACCATAATTATTATTACTATTACTAATCTGCCTAAATAAACTCAATTTTAGAACATATAAACCATAATCACTCCAGAGCCACATCAGTGTGAGATCAGAATGTGTTCAATGCAGCTTTAAACATTTGTTTATATTTTACAGAAACAAAACGTAAAACCACATGGCTCATTTGCATAAACTGTAAATGCTGAAAAAAGCAGCTTTCCTTGTGCTGATGCTTCAGCTTCTGTTGGACTAAAGGACACAACTTAGTGGAATATGAGTGTTCTCTCTATGACAGATTTGCTTGTGCCTGTGCCGTTCTGGGGGGAAAGTGAGAGAGACGGACTGCAGGACATGCACAACGGAAAGTCTATAGGAAGCTGAATGCAAAATGTACGTGCCGTAGAAAAACAATTTTAAATATTGATTCTTCTTCTTCAAAAAAAAATCGATTTGACTTGCCAACTCTATAAAAAAAAGTGTGACTGATCACTCTGAGCTGTAAGAGTTTCAACATATTCAACCAGGGACGTGCACAGGAATCTTGAGGGGCAGTTGCTCTGACATGAAGAAAGGGCACCGCACCGCCTGCTTGAATGAACTCTGATAAAACTTATAAATTTTACTTTCCCTGTAATTCTGGAGTTTCCCAATAAATGGCACACTCTAGATAGATGAAACCAAATTGTTCATGCAGACCCGTGGCTCAGTGCTCAGGGGTAGAACTACTGTATATGTTGAACACGTCTTCCTCACTCATGGTTCGAAAACCTTCCCATAAAGCACTGTGACCAAGTATATATCCATAGACTGTATAAAAGAAGTGGACTAAGTGAGCGTGACGTCACCCATAGCGTTTAGCGCCGCTCAAATGAGGCTCGCGATGCTAACGGCTACAGGAGCGAATTTGGAGCCAGGCTCTATGTTATGAACAGGGTTTTTTGACGGACAAAATTCAGGATCATGTAAAGCGGGTTCATACGAACATTTTAAGACCAAAATGACGAGGCTCACAGCAACAGGTACAGAGAGAGGAGCGATCAGATCCCAATGTAAGTTAAGGGGAAAAAGGGAGAGAAGGAGCCGGAAGAGCCTCCTGGAGCACTTCCTATTGGAAGCGTACCTATGTTCCCACGGCCCAATGGTCCCACAGCCAAACAGTCGCACGGCCCATTGGTCCCACAGCCCATTGGTCCCACAGCATATTCCCAATGTTCCATGTTCCCACATTTCTAAGAAAAAAATCAAATTCAGGCCCTATGTTCCACAACTCCGTTCCCACATTTCTGAGTAAACACACCCTGGCCCTAACTGTAACACTAACCCTAACCCTAGTTCGTGGGCTCGTGCATTAACCCTCAGAGTTGCCAATTTAGCGACTTTGTCGTTAGATTTAGCAACTTTTGGCTGTCTCTGGCGACTAAAAACCTCATCTAGTGATTTTGGCGACTTTTTGACGAATCTGGTGACTTTTAAAAACTCGTCTTTTAAGTGACAAGCATAACTGTTGCCCTACACTGCCGTCAGAAGTGTTTCCCACGGTCAAGCAGTGTTTCAGATTAGCTTTGATCTCAATAAAGTCACTAGCACTGCCGTTTTGCATTATGGCCGTAGCCATGCAGGCACGTTTTTGTATAGATTAGCGTGTCATGCTTGACGCTATGACGTCATACGTAATGCCATGACGTCACCTAGTGATTTTTCAGAGAGCCAATAGCTTTCGGTGATTTTTTTGGCAACACTGCTAACCCTAACCAGGGTCCGTGCGCTAACCCTAACTGCACGGAGCGGTCAGAATCGAGAACCCTTTTCATTTTCAGAATTCAGAGATATTTTAAATAAATAAAAGGTCCCCCTACTCTTTCTCTATTAGTTCACTCAAAAATGTGGAAGTATAAAGTTGTGGAACATAGGACCTAAATTTGAATATTTTCTTAGAAATGTGGGAACCTGGAGCTGTGGGAATATGCTGAGGGAACTGTGGGAGCAATGGGCTGTGGGACTAATGGGCCGTGGGAGCATAGGGCTGACTTCCTTCCTATTTGGCACGCAGCGGCTAATGGAATAGCTTAGTCCACTCATATATACGGTCTATGTATATATCTAGTGTGCCGCGCACACTGCACCTCCTCTTGTACGCCGCATCTCCTCTTGTACGGCGTAGACCGTGTCTTGTCGCGTACGCTGTGTGGACCGCGCTTCCTCCTGTGCGCCTCTAAACCAGAAACTAACACCAGGACTAAAACAGGTCTAAAGCAGGTCTAAACCAGGTGTAAACCGGATCTAAAACCAGGACTAAACAAGCATTAAATCAGGACTAAAACCAGGTCTAAACCAGGACTAAAACCAGGTCTAAACCAAGTCTAAAACCAGGTCTAAAACCAAACAAGAATTTGCAGGAGGTGGTTGCTACATTCATGTAGTTTTAAAAAGCACGACAATATCAAGTATTCCAAAGTATTCAGATTACGTTACTCATTTAAGTAATTTAATGGATTACGTTACAAACTACATTTTGGGGTATGTAATCTGTAATCTGTAGGGAATACAGTTTACAGTAACCTTCCCAACACTGTCAACAGAATTATCAAATGTGTCACAATGAAACGGAATTCAAAACTTCTGAAATGGAAAATCATTGGCTCTAAATATGGTGCACAAGTTGAATTGAGACGTTTGAATCTGCCACATGTAAATCGTTGGATCCTGCAAGTTATTTTCGGTTTTGTCTTATTTCCTGGGCTGATGTAGTCAGACCAGAACCCTCCATCCATCTGCTCCTGGTCCGGCCCTTCCATCAAATTTTAGAACCTTTATGGCCCTCAAGCCAAAAAGTTTGCCCACTCCTGTGTTAAAAGTTGAAAAAACTGAACTTTTGGCGTCGGCCGCGCCGCATACCGGGGCTCGGAGCTTTCAAGCGGGGTCTTTGCGAGGTTTGTGGGTAATCTCTTTACTTTGCGCTCACAGGCTCAGGTGCTGGTCGCGTGCAGCTCTGTGGCTCTATAAACAGAACTGAGCCCCTCCCTCCAGACTCACACTCGCGCGGTGCCCTAATGTAAGTGAATGAGGCGACTATTTTATTTTCAATTTCAAATCTAGGCATAGGCATTTTCATACATGAAAACCTATATGCTTCGACCTTTTTTCCCTCAGAAGGGCAACTTCAGTCGAGGAGGCCATACGGGCAGTTGCCAGGGCAACCAAAGCAGCCCCCCTCTGCACGTCCCTGTATTTAACATTATCAGGGGCTAGTTGTGTCAAACAGGTCTGGAGTGCATTTAACATGTACGCACTAATGTTCATTAGCGTTTTAACTTCACATGGTTATAAATATCATAAATATGCAGTGTTGGGGAGTAACAGATTACATGTACCGACATTACGTAATTAGAATACAAATTATGAGTAACTGTACCCCTATGAACTAATGTCAAGGACCATGACGTCCACCCTCTGTGCTGCTCACCACTCACAGAGGGGGTCAGGTGCTATGAGTATTGGGCAGCAAACTGCCCCTGCGACCCAGCTGGATTAAGCGGGAGAAGATGGATGGATGATGAGTAACTGTATTCCATTACAGTTACTGTTTCAGTGAATAATTAGATTACAGTTACTTTGTTGAAATAAATCGATTACACTGCAGTATTTTCCCGTTTTCACATTTTGGGCTATAACCCTTTTTATTTCGGTAATTTTACTTATTGCACTAAACCCAAAGAGAACATGCAATAAGAGCGATGTAAATGTCCTGTTAACGCTGGTGGCGCCACGTCAGTCACACAGTGGACAAAGTCGAGGAGTCAGTAGAACAGAGGCAGCAGTGCACGGGCAAAAACACATTTGTGTCTTGGAAATTCAGCATCACTTTGTATTTAAAGAAGAGAGGGACAAGCAGAATCTGACCGTGCAAAGCAAACTCTGCTGCAGCAACCGAGCGGCTTTGCACGTCGAGATTTTTAAAATCTAATGTTAGCCTACTGCAACTATGGGTGGTGCCAGTGCCACTTCAGGACCATAAATAGACTATTTGCTGTGTGCTTTTAATACACCACGCCTCCTCCCGTACGCCGCGGACACCACGCCTCCTCCCGTACGCCGCGGACACTGCGCCTGGATCGTGTCTTGTCGCGTACGCTACGTGGACCACGCTTCCTCCTGTGCGCCTCTAAACCAGAACCAACACCAGGAGTAAAACCAGGACTAAGCCAGGTCTAAAACCAAACAAGAATTTGCAGGAGGTGGTTCCTACATTCATGTAGTTTTAAAAACCGGTTGCATGGTGGCTGAGTGGCAACACTCATGCCTCACAGCAAGAAGGTTCGATCCCCGGGTCTCCCGGGCCTTTCTGTGTGGAGTTTGCATGTTCTCCCCGTGCATGTGGAGTCCCCTCCGGGCACTCCAGTTTCCCCATCTACCCTAAACATGTGAAACATGTGAAAGTTGTGAGTGAGTGTTGGTGGTGGCTTGGCAGCCGCGCCTCCGTCAGTCTGCCCCAGGGCAGCTGTGGCTACAACAGTAGTTTACCACCACCGGGTTTGGAGTCAATAAATAATGCTCTGTAAATAATCCTCTGTAAAGCGTCTTTGTGACATATGTCTGTGAAAAGCGCTATATAAATAAATAAACACTTAGAATATCAAGTAATCCAAAGTAATCAGATTATGTTACTCACTTTAAGTAATTTAATAGATTATGTTACAAACTACATGTAATCTGTAGGGGAATACATTTTAAAAGTAACCTTCCCAATAGAGTTGGGCGGTATCCAAATTTTGATACCGTTAAACCGTCTCCACATTTTCCCGGGGTATACGGTATTACCGTTGCTAAGGCTAAAAAAAAAAAAAACCACTTCGTAGCACTAAGGTGGAGTCCGCACCTATACCGTTTAGAAACAGAAAAGCAAGCATTACATAGGCCTAATGATACTGAAAACATAACAAAACATGTAAAAAATTAGTAACTTTTATTAACAAATGTTTAAAAAGTGCAAATACAGCAGTCAACCGACAGAACGAAATAAGAAATTGTCTATGGGCTAAAGCCCACTTCCAGTACAGTAATCTATATAGGCTACATCAATTAAATTAAAACACAGCCCTATATAATCCAGCACTCACAGGCTTATCAAGGCTTGAGTAGGGCACGTTGTGGGTTGACAACTTTGCCCGCGGTGCTGAAGACCCGTTCCGATGGAGAGCTTGTGGCACAAACGCACAGGTATTTTTGGGCAACCCGCGACATTAAAGGATCTGCCTGGCTCTCCCTTGTCATTTGGCCGAAATCCGAAATGCTGCCAAATTGCAGACGTTGTGTTTTTCTTTGGGACCAACTCAGCGCGGCCTGTCATGTTGTCTTGTCCTTCTCCTTTCGGAGCGGTAATGTCACGTGACTACGCAACATCCAGGAACTTAAGAGCAACATTACACTATAACATAGTAATATTCGTTTTAAACTGTAATAGTATTAAATTAACAAGCACAACCACACATACATAAGTGTTGAAAAAACACTCTTTATTTAGGCATTAAATCAATTATAGTTAATATTATATTAGGGCAAGATTTTTTTTAATGACGGTAATGAATCTGATACCGTGGCTATTTTTAGATACCGCGGGATACCTTATTACCGTATTACCGCCCAACCCTACTTCCCAACACTGTAAATATGACATGTCGAGAAACAGTAGTGCTAACAACAGCGCTAGCTCATGCTGCAACTTCCTGTTAACCGCACAGACAGCGGCGCTCTCTGCACTCGCGTGCACATACACTGTGTTCATAAACAAATAATCCGTAAATAATAATATTAAAGTGCCAAAAGGTTTGTAGAGCTATGATTAAGTTAGACTTCAACTCCTTCCTCCTTCTGCAGCCTTCCCCAGCTTTAACAACCCAGGAGCTCCAGCTGTGTGTCAGCCATCTTGACCTATTGCAATAGTGTGAAAAGTGCACAAGATCTTGATTAAAAAATAAACAGCAATTGTAACCTCAATGGCTGTACACAGGAAAATCATGTCTGTGTGTATTCCTATAGTCGTGCCGCAGTCTTGTACGTCCACAGGCGATAATAGTGAAGAACATAGAGAGCGTTGAGCAGATGAAGGGGCGGCTATATGGGTCACTGTGCTGCCTCGGGCTCTGTCTTCCCCTCTGGAGCCTCTCCTCATCCAGCCTCTGCACCAGGAGCTCAGGCCTGGGAGGAAATAGGAGAGGGGCTGGAACTGTGCAGGAATGCCCAGAAGAGTGTAAATACTGTACAGGCTATGTTCACATTCTAGAATATGCCTCTAGTCTCCAGTTGCCTTCATTTTGGAATTGTAGTTTTTGTGTTTTTTTTAAGACCCCATATTACACAACAAAACACAACTCCAGTTCTGTTGATGATGAGGGAACATTATGACATGGATCAGAAATGGTATAATGTGGGCTTTTCTTCAGCCCTATGACTAAAT
>CM068361.1:5437645-5497645 GCA_034769755.1 Odontamblyopus lacepedii | reverse complement strand
TCCACTGTGTTTTTAAACTCCATACACTTTCACTAGAGTCATTTAGAGAGTGTTTGGTTGTTCTGCTCTCACCATTGTTAGAGTGGTCATATCCACAGTTGCCGGTGTGATTCCCACAGGTGAATACTATTGTTGTGCCTTTGGGCAAGACACATAATCCACATCACCCTCAGTGTGTGTGTGTGTGTGTGTGTGTGTGAATGGGTGAGTTATTCCTTGACATAAAGTGGTTTGAGTAGAAAGGTCATCAATGATCATTTACCATGTACCAGTTGCTAACAAAAGTATCAGTGGAGATGTAGACAGACTAAAAGGATTTCTCAAACATGTGTGAATGAAATGAAATGAATGTATGTTTTTCATGAAGTGACACATTCAAACATGGCTTAAAGCTCACAAGAGTATAATTTGGGTAATATAGGACCTTAAATATATGCTAGATAAACAGCATTTTTTCAGAATATTCACTGCATGGACCTTTGCACGAGAGTACTTTTTATGTAATGCCAGCCTAAACAAGTTTGACATGATTCCCCTAGTAAAGGTTTACTGTGGTTTAAGGTTATTTTGAATGTGATAATGACAAAAAATAATAAATATTTCCTTGGACAACAGAATGTGATTTTGGTCCAGGTAGGTTCCATAGTGGTCCATGGTTCAAGATCATTCTAAAGCTGTTCAAGAAAGGTTCATTTCTGTTCTGTTCCATTCTATCCTGTAAAAGGAGCATTTCTGTGTGGAATCATCTTTCTCTGTTTGACATGTTAGTATGTGACACTGGCCTTAGGACACACACATGCATATTAGTCTATGTGACATGTTTACACGTGAAGCATATGCTCATTTCTATGCACTGTGCTATTGCTATTGCTATTCCACTCCCTACATAAATAATCAGACTAGAGACGTACTGTACACTCTTACACTATGGGTGGAGAATGCAGCTCCACCACGCTGGGTGTCCACCTCAAATAGTAGAAAAAGAGGGAACTGTTGTTGAATGTGGTGGGAGTGCAATAACACTATCATGATGTTATCAGTTGTAATGCACAGGGAGACTGGAAGAGCAAATGGTGCAACATGAACGCCAACTGAAAGGAATACCTCAGAATAAGTCTTGTTTTCTTTGTGAAACAAACATGTACAGTGATGTCATATTTTATGCTAATCTAATTTTTTTTATAATTGATGTGGTATCAGAGGCTCAGGCTGTACAGGACACAACAGGGACAGGCGTCTCTCCCTCCCAGAGTCAGACTTGTACTTACTTACTACTACTAAAGGGGAATAAGACCTATTTAATGAATAAGGCATAACTGATATAAAATAATCACATGCACAACAGTGTGTGAACGTGTTCACCCCTGCTCTCAATCTCAAATAATGATACTAAAGTAAGGGTGTGTAACCTGTTTAAGTCAGAGCTCACCCTCTGTTGTCAGAGCCTTAACCTGCACTTAGAGGACCATCCAAGTGTTTCTTCTGAGTACATGGACAGGACATGCCCAAATGTTATCAGTAAAAGCTACTGGTGTTTTTCAGATTTTAGCTACCTTATCTGTATTAAATATGAATAGTCCATAAAATGATTATAAGGAGAATATAAGAATATATATTATGCCCTTAATACATCTTTAAACAAGGAGAAAGCATGTGACAGACAGCTGAGAGTGTGTGAGGCCAGGCCCATGTGCAGTGTGACAGTCACACAGAAGGTCTGATGTTTCCTCTGGTCCTGGACACATTATACAACCTCCACAAGACTGAGGATCTGACACATTGACCATAGGACCTGTAGTCCTCTGTGTTCAATGTCCAATACAAAGAAACAGCTGTGTAAACTAAAGTGTCAGTGATAATGAAACACGTGAGGTGACTGGACTTCATAATAAGACTTTGAACACATTTGGCAATAATGTGATTTCCAAACTCAAAACATTTTAGGACTTTCACTAAATATGTCAAACTAAAAGCTCCTGCATCCAGACAATTTAGAGACTGACATTTGAAATCAGGGGCACATTCATACGGATGAAAAACAGAACACTGTGTACCAAAACATGCTATGATAAATAATACATTAGACCTGCACTATGTAACTTTTCTGGCCATTTCCATGGAAACATGCAGGTGGAGACCCTCCGGCAGGCAGGTTTGTGGAGAGGCAAGTATTTCAGTGCAATACAATATTGATAATGAAGAAACATGCTTTTGTTTTGTTATATTTTCTGGAAAAAGTGACTTGCTGTGGCTTTAATCTGAGTTTTCCTATTGTGGCATATACATAGTTCAATCCTAAAGTCTGTGCTCTCCTGAGCTGCCGCCAGTGAGGCGTCAGGAGAGAGCAAGGCCACAGTATATGGGGACCAGAGGGCAGCTGTGTGACCATTTATAATCTGCACAGCGTCAGAAAACCTTGTCTTAAATGAGAGCATAGTCCCTAAAAAAATGTGTATTCTGCACCTGGTGGTTTGATCTAAAGTCAAATCTTACATCATGTTGCATGATGATGATGTTGAAACTGTGATCATGTTGAGCTGCTGACAGAAGGATCTCTTCTGTAGTGCTGTAGTGCTGTGTGTGATACAGACGGGCCCCTCTGTGCTGTGTGCTGCCCCCCAGGGCTCCACAGACCAGCATGTGTGAAAAAGGCCATTGTCACTTTGTCCAAACACACTCTGAGCTGCTCCTCTGGGGGCGAGCTGAGGGCCTCTGAGGTGCACATCAGGACACAGCAGTGTGTTTGGGGCCCAAGTGACGATAAATAAGGGCCCCGCGGGAGATGTGCTGAGGGATGGGCCAGTTAGACGTCAACATGGGTTAGCCGTCTGCTCGGGTTAGCCACATCAGGGGAAGTGGGACAGGGCTCCAGGCACAGGCACCCAGCTGCCAAGGTCTGCTGAGCTCTGAACTGAGTCAGGGCCCGGGCTGTGCCAGAGAGGGCTGCACTCTACAAATATGGATTTAAACTGGCCCCATGAGAACACTGTAAAGATAACTATAAGACATCATATGGATTTATTTCATTTTGAGTTTTTGACACACAAAATGTGTCAGGATTATAAGACCTACTTACCTAGTGTGGTATCAAAACACCGTGAACACACTTTGACATTTGTGGTGCGGTCAGATATCGATGAAATTCTGTCTGCTTTATGCTAGACTTCTGTTGATTTCTATTTAAAAGAATTAGATTATGTAAACAAAACAAATGAATGTACCTGTTCTCCGGTGTTCCTGCTGAGTCTGTAATAGGAGCGAGTGAGAGGAGCTGTGTGCTGCTGTGGGCCTGAGGCACACAAACCTTATGACAATGACTTACAAACGTAATGAATGGAAAACAGTTCATTTGAGTGGAATTAGGTTAAGCAGAACAATAACTACTGACAGACACAGCCAAACCTTTTTACATTCCATTTGTAAATGTTTTGCATCTTATTAACAGTGTCAACTACACAAACATTGTGTTGTCATGGATTTTGTCCAACTTAGAAGTGCAGCTTATGCAGTTCAAGACAAGAGAATAAGATTTGAATAAGGGAATTTTGTTGTTTGTGGAGGAAATGAATGTACTTCAAAACTGGCTTTCTGATTTGCTTATTGCGTCTAATTGTGAGTTTGATTTGATTGTGATTCAACTTACAACCCATGCACAGATGAAGTGCCGAAAGAGGCGTGGTGTAGCACTGAGAAGAGCTCATAAAATAAAGTGTACCTAGTCATTATTGTCTTTGTGCAAAAAGTACTACAGAAAAGTCCAGTCACTCCCAAAACTCCAGGCTCACCTCCTGTATTCTATTTGCTGTTCCCATATAAATCCTTTTTGGCAGACTCTATGTTTTAACATTGTTCCCTCATCAAAAACATGCCTGAAAATATTTTAGATGTCACCCATGCATGTTTGAGGAATCTAGGGATCTTTCCCAAGCCTTATTCGAATCCTACCTATGGTTAGCTACCTATGGCTCCAGCCACAAGCCTACGTCCCCCACGGCTCCAACAGGACAATTTTACTTAAATATACAAAAACATGATGCAAAACTAGATTAGATGAAAAGATACAAAACATAATATAATACATAACATCAATTTAAATCAGTTTATCAAATTATAGTGAAGTGTTGTGTAACTGTATGGCGTGTGTGTACACAGCAACTTGACAAACCTGATGAAATGTGCAGTAGTTTCATTAGCGGGATGCACATTGATTGTGTTGTGATAGCGCTCTGAAGACGGTGGAGAGCAAAGGGACGGGGGAAGGGTCAAAACAAGTTTTTGGTGAATCTAGCATTTTTAAAACATTAAAGGTAACATGGTGATCTAAATATGTTATGTGTTCGCAGTTAATACCCCATAGAATATATATAATACCCCTTCATTAAACAACTAAATGACTATAGCCCTAGATCTTACTCCTATCTTTTTAGCATTGGTTGTCCACAGCCTGAGCAGCAGTATGATCAGTGTTAACAGCTCAATGCTAACACAATGCTTCCATACTGCTAATTCCTCTGTGGTTGCCCAGGCTGCTCCGGTCCCTGCCCTCCGCCCCTCGGCTCCTCTGTGCTCCTAAGCTGGTTAAGTGTGGTCTTATCTTTGGCTCCAGCTGACCCCGGGGAGCCTTCTACAGAACTTCTAAACTACCGCTAATCCCACTCATCACATTAACATGGACTAAGCGTCTCCGAGCTGTCCAGAAACTGACCGGCTAACTGACCACAGCAACTGAAGAACCAAAGACAACATCAGCTGCATATTTGAACAATGTATTTTTGTATAAGCAAAACCAAGAATGAACCAGGACTGAACCAGGACTGAATCAGGACTAAACCAGGACTAAATCAGGACTGAACCAGGACTGAACCAAGACTGAACCAGGACTGAACCAGGACTGAACCAAGACTGAACCAGGACTGAACCAGGACTGAACCAGGACTGAACCAATGAATAGACTGTAGATGTGGCCAGGCCTGACATGCATCTGTGTGCAGATAGAGTTCATGTAGAGCCAGAGTCACTCAGAAACCAAAGACCAGTGGCCCGATGTCCACAGACTAAAGACCCTGATTCCCCCCGTACTCGTACATTATGGAGGTCTCACACATGATCCTGAGACCTTATAGGAGCTTCTATGTGGAGTTTGCATGTTCTCCCTCCCTGCATGGCAGAGGGGCCCAGTACATGTGTACTTGACTCCTGGTTTAGTCCTGCTCTGATCTGGGGAAGTGCTGTTATAAAGCTCACGCTGTGTTTGATTAAATCATAGAGAGAACTCTTTGTGCTGGTGTTGTTTGTGTGAGTGGAGTGTAAACAGTAAAGAGGGTCAAAGCCAGGTCCAAATGTCCTGGTCCAGGCATCAGAGGTCAGGCCTTAGAGCGGTAATCCCCTGGGTGGGGTCATGGGGTCAGCCGGGTGGGCAGGAGGCAGGTGGAGCTCAGGTGTGCTAAGCTTCATTAAAGTAATGCTATCATTATAATGTGTAGTTTATTTAAGAGTTAGTCCATGGAGCACATGGCAGAATCTGTGTCTAAAGTGCATTTTTTACACAAGGCTTGTTCATTTCAGGGCCTGACAACTGTGATTAAGTTGAAACTTAGAGAAGTCTGTCACACCAAAATATAAAACTTAGATATGGGACTTTTCAAAAGTCAGTGCTAGCCCTCGGCACCAGAGCAGTACCACGCTGTTGTCTGGCCCATGTATTACACTGCCAAAAGTCACAGTTGTCACTTTGTTCTCTTTGCACACAAACTTTCATATAGAAGCAGCAGAACGGTCCAATCTGTGCCAAAGTTGTGTTATTATTTCATGTGATCCACATCCATAGAGTTTTATGGCACACTGTAACTTTAAATGCTGTTTTCTCAAAATGCATTTCATATGAGCCATTCAGATATAAGAACTGTACAGTATTTTCTTTGTTTTGCCGTATGAGTATATCTGTCCAGTAGTCTTGTTCACATTGACATGAGCAACCTTTCACTTGCACACAAACACTGTTTGTGTTTGGCACATTTCCTGTTAACACACTGACAACTGTAATATACATGAGGACCTGTTGAACTTTCATACATAATGAGGCTTTATGCACCATCAGGCACTACTCAGGTCTGTGCTGTTTGGAGGGAAATGTTCACGCATCAGGGCCTTAAAATTGACTATTTTCTGTGTTGCATGAAACTGAATGTGTCATATTCATTTGTTTTTAAGGAAAAAATATAATAACATTTAAAACTGTGATCAAACAATGCAAGTAAAAAAAAAACAAAAAAAAGAAAACTCCGCCACATAGCTCAGTTCATTTTCTCAGTTTTTAGTCCTGGTTTAGTCCTGATTCAGAGCTGGTTCAGACCTGGTTCAGACCTGGTTCAGACCTGGTGTAGACTCTTCTGACCTGTAAGCTTGTGTTTTCAGATCACGGTGACAGAGACAGCCCTGTTCCTGGTTCAGTACACTTCCAAAGAGTTTGACCGTTCAGAAAAGTCTGTGGCCATCGGGGACTGCTGCTACCTCAACCCTCTGGTCAGACGCACTGTGCGCTTCCTGGGTGAGACCGCACACACATGCACACACACTCACATATACTCACATACACCCACATATACTCACATACACACACATATACTCACATACACTCACATATACTCACATATACTCACATATACTCACATACACTCACATATACTCACATACACTCACATATACTCACATACACTCACATATACTCACATATACTCACATACACTCACATATACTCACATACACTCACATATACTCACATATACTCACATATACTCACATACACTCACATATACTCACATACACTCACATATACTTACATACACTCACACACACTCACATATACTCACATATACTCACATATACTCACATACACTCACATATACTCACATACACTCACATACACTCACATATACTCACATACACTCACATACACTCACATATACTCACATACACTCACATATACTCACATATACTCACATATACTCACATATACTCACATATACTCACACACACTCACATATACGGTACTCACATACACTCACATATACTCACATACACTCACATATACTCACATACACTCACATACACTCACATATACTTACATATACTCACATATACTCACATACACTCACATATACTCACATATACTCACATATACTCACATATACTCACATATACTCACATATACTCACACACACTCACATATACTCACACACACTCACATATACTCACACACACTCACATATACTCACATACACTCACATATACTCACACACACTCACATATACTCACATACACTCACATATACTCACACACACTCACATATACTCACACACACTCACATACACTCACATACACTCACATATACTCACATACACTCACATATACTCACATACACTCACATACACTCACATACACTCACATATACTCACATACACTCACATATACTCACATATACTCACATACACTCACATATACTCACATACACTCACATACACTCACATATACTCACATACACTCACATACACTCACATACACTCACATATAGTCACATACACTCACATATACTCACATACACTCACATACACTCACATATACTCACATATACTCACATACACTCACATATACTCACATACACTCACATACACTCACATATACTCACATACACTCACATATAGTCACATACACTCACATATACTCACATACACTCACACATACACATACTCACACACACACACACACACACACACACACACACATATACTCACATACGCTCACATATACTCACATACACTCACACACACTCACATATACTCACATACACTCACACATACACATATACTCACACACACTCACATATACTCACATACACTCACACACACTCACATATACTCACATACACTCACACATACACATATACTCACATACACTCAAATATACTCACATATACTCACATACACTCACATACACTCACATATACTCACATATACTCACATACACTCACATACACTCACACACATACACTCACACACACTCACACATACACCCACATATACTCACATACACTCACACACACTCACATATACTCACATACACTCACACATACACATATACTCACATACACTCACATACACTCACATATACTCACATATACTCACATATACTCACATACACTCACATACACTCACATACACTCACATATACTCACATACACTCACATACACTCACATATACTCACATATACTCACATATACTCACATACACTCACATACACTCACATACACTCACATATACTCACATACACTCACATACACTCACACACATACACTCACACACACTCACACATACACCCACATATACTCACATACACTCACATGCAAACTCATATGCACACATGTGCACACACACATGCAAACATGCTCAGACATCCACACACATCTGCACATTTATACACTCACATGCAAACAAGCACACACAACACACATGCACATATGCACGTGCACACACACACACACACACACACACACACACACATGCACATATACATACACACACATGCACTTGCATACATACACACACACACACACACAGATGCATGTGCACACATGTGTTCTCTGCAAAAGACTTGCAGGGGGATGGACACCATTCTGTAACATTATAGATGTGCTATGTGACTTTAAGGGTGGTGGGTCCTCCACCTGCTTGCCTCCCTGCTTTTAGATTTTATGATTAGTGAGAATGTTTTACAGTATATCATTCACTCTTGTATTATGGAGGTATATGCATCTAGAATATTCTTGCTGTTTGTGCGGTTGCTTCTCCTCAGGTCTAACCTGTAACTTGGTTGTGTCATCCTATTGTCTCTATGTAGGGAGACAAGTTTAATGCCATACTGTGGAACATCTCAGGCAAAACAATAACATATCCATGGAGAAAAACAGGTTGGGGACCCTATTACACTCTAAAGCACATGGTGGTGAAATACTATTTTTACCACAGCTGCCCTGGGGCAGACTGACAGAGAAGCAGAACCAGGGGAGCAGAGTCAGAGGAGCAGAACCAGAGGAGCCGAGTCAGAGGAGCAGAGTCAGAGGAGCCGAGTCAGAGGAGCCGAGTCAGAGGAGCAGAGTCAGAGGAGCAGAGTCAGAGGAGCAGAACCAGAGGAGCAGAGTCAGAGGAGCAGAACCAGAGGAGCAGAGTCAGAGGAGCAGAACCAGAGGAGCAGAGTCAGAGGAGCAGTGCCAGGGTGTAGGAGGCGGGTCTCTTTTATAGGCAGTGGGATGCACTGGGTCGTACCACATCCAAGTCACCTCAAAATAGACAACATAACACTACAATGAATACAATACTGGATCTTAGGGGCTGTGACATACCGCATCAATCATACTAGACAATATGGGTAAAGTGTCTTGCCTAAGGACACAATAGCAGTGTGCGCTAGAGTGTGGTACTAACCTGAGTCAACCATGCTTAGCCTCAGAGACCGGATGAGGTCAGGCCTTCACAGGGTGGTACGGTGTGATAAAGTTGTTAGTATTGGTAACATACTGCACACTACACAACACTGTGCTGTTCTTTAGTTTAAGTGTAGACATGCTGTTCCATGTTTAGATGCCAACACATGTCCCATCTGTTCTTACCCCAGCCCCTCAACTTCTCACCCCACACCCCTACAGCTCCGGGCGCCTCTTTGCTCCATGACTCATAGAATCACTCGACTGTAGCTCCAGGCTCATCACATGGAACAAACAAACTCCAGATTCACATGGTCCATTCACACAGAGCAGACCAGAGCAGAGGGTCAGAGCAGAGGAGAGGGTCAGAGGAGCAGAGGAGAGGGTCAGAGGAGCAGAGGAGAGGGTCAGAGGAGCAGAGGACAGGGTCAGAGGAGCAGAGGAGAGGGTCAGAGGAGCAGAGGAATCATAATTGGAAGAGTGATGGTAGGAGGAGTGATGGAGAAGTGGAGGAGTGATGTTGGTGTGATAGACAAGTGAAGGAGTCACTGTTGGAGGGATGACTGTTGGAAGAGTGGTCATTGGAGGAGTGATGGAGGAGTGGAGTGCTTGTTGGAGGAGTTGCTTGTTGGAGGAGTGATGGTAGGAGGATTGATGGTTGGAGGAGTGATGGTTGGAGGAGTGTTTGTTGGAGGAGTGATGGTTGGAGGAGTGATGGTTGGAGGAGTGCTCGTTGGAGGAGTGTTTGTTGGAGGCATGATGGTTGGATGAGTGATGATTGATGGAGTGATGGTTGGAGGAGTGATGTTTGGAGGAGTGTTTGTTGGAGGAGTGATGTTTGGAGGAGTGTTTGTTGGAGGAGTGATGTTTGGAGGAGTGCTCATTGGAGGAGTGATGGTTGGAGTAGTGATGGTTGGAGGAGTGCTCGTTGAAGGAGTATTTGTTGGAGGAGGGATGTTTGGAGGAGTCACAGTTGGAGGAGTGATGGTTGGAGTAGTGATGGTTGGAGGAGTGTTTGTTGGAGGAGTGATGGTTGG
Source organism: Odontamblyopus lacepedii (assembly GCA_034769755.1). NCBI lineage: Eukaryota > Metazoa > Chordata > Actinopteri > Gobiiformes > Gobiidae > Odontamblyopus > Odontamblyopus lacepedii. Next base: position 5,487,132 of record CM068361.1, on the reverse strand, counting down.
AGGAGTGTTTGTTGGAGGAGTGATGGTTGGAGGAGTGTTTGTTGGAGGAGTGATGGTTGGAGGAGTGCTCGTTGGAGGAGTGATGGTTGGAGTAGTGATGGTTGGAGGAGTGCTCGTTGAAGGAGTATTTGTTGGAGGAGGGATGTTTGGAGGAGTCACAGTTGGAGGAGTGTTTGTTGGAGGAGTGATGGTTGGAGGAGTGCTCGTTGGAGGAGTGATGGTTGGAGGAGTGATGGAGGTAATGGGGGCCTCAGGCAGCAGAAACATCTGTGCAGCGATAAAACATACGCTCCCTCCACACCGTCATTAGAATCATTACATCAGTGGGAGAAAGGGGCCGATTCATTCTACCAGATAATACCCAGAGTGTACTTAGGAAGATGAGCTAAATTACAATGTGGAGTTTGTCACTTCATTTTAGTAACCAACTAAAGAGCTATAAAAACCTGACACTCATTATTGGTGTTAAAAAAACTGCATGCAGACTTTACAGTTTTAAAAATATTTTACAATCATAATAGAAGCTGTGTCTCCAGAGCCTCCACCTGCAGATAGAAACATCCAAGTGTGTCTCATTCTCCGTACATGGACATTCCTCATGTGAAGCTCAAAACCTTCAGAATTCCCTCCCTGAGCTGCAGAGGCTGCACTAGCAAAGACTCAGGATTGGTGCAGGTGCTGGAGTTTAGAGAGTGACCTTTATATTAGAGAGTCTTTAAACAACATGGCAATGTGTTTTTAAAATAAAACTAAAAATAAATAAAATAATAAAATATATATTTATGTTGTGTGATGTAAGGAAATGCAGTCTCTGCTCTTGTTCCTTTTTCATACCAGGTTTTGAAGGGCACTTAAATCCAAGACATGGGCATATCCACCTGTCACTCAGAGCATGACTGAGGCTGACCACTTCGAGGAGTGGGGGTCAAAGCGAGATTCTGATTCAGTTTTTTATAAACATATTGCCCAGCCCTAAACCTAAGTATTGTTACTGGAACTGAAAAATCTGGATCAGTGCAATACCGTGTTTTTTTGTTTTGTTTTGTTTTTTACTGCAGATGCCCTTCCAATTGTAACCATCCACCCACCAAGTAATAAACAGTTATATAGAATATTGCCATAGACTGTTTATTTAAATGGACATAGCTAACATGTTGCATACCAAATAGGAAGTGAGCATGTGGGTCTCTGTAACTGCTGCTGTGAGCCTCGTCATTTTGGTTTTAAAATGTTCATATTAACCTGCTCTAATACTATTGGTAATATATAGAGCCTGGCTCCAAATTCACTCCTGTAACCTCTAGAATCGCCAGCTATGGTGGCATCATACTCGCTTAGTCCTCTTCTTCATACAGTACATGATTATTGCCTTGGCTGAGACTAGGGTTGTCAAAGGTATCAAAAATGAACCTTTCCTGAATGTCTTCAGAATGATGTTGAGCTGTATCAGAACAAGTATAAGAGCACATAGACTAGTGTACACCCATGGAGCACTGAGGAACCTACTGCACCACTGAGGGATTCCACACATATAAGAACAATAGAAAAGAAAGTACTACTATTTAATGTTGAAACTCACATTCTATTGTCTATTAGAGTGTCTATGATCATCATGGTATTGGAATTGGTATTGAATATTGAGTGCGTCTTTTCCTTAGTAACACAAATGAGTTGGAAACTTTAGTATTGAAATGCCACTAAGTGAGACTGAACTTTAAACGCCCTTTCCACCACCATCCATTGAGCTGATGTTACCAAACTTATTGCATATTCATGGATTCTATCCGTGTTTAACTGACTGTGTGTATGTGTGCTGTGGTGTGTGTGCTTTGTGTGTGTGCTGTGTGTGTGTATGTGTGCTGTGTATATGTGCTTTGTATGTGTTCTGTGTATGTGTGCTGTGGTGTGTGTGCTTTGTGTGTGTGTGTGTGTGTGTGTGTGTGTGTGTATGTGTGCTTTTTGTGTGAGTGTGTGCTGCTAATTGTCGGTAAAGCGGCGTGTCGGGGAATGAAAACAGAGCGTACAGGAGGTGCTGATTGGACGCTGATGTACGACATATTGATTTTGGGTCTGAGCTGAGCAGCTGGAGCATTGATTTACACAGGCCCAGGCTTGTGTGGATGAGTTACACTGGTGGGGCTTGTGTGGATGGGGACACACATTGATCCTGTGTAGTGACTGTGTGTTCGGTTGTTTAGTCTGCTCATTATTCTAACACAGCCTTCAGTGGACATGTGTCACAAGCTCAGACTGTATATAGAAGTCACCTGAGGGACTGTGACATCACCCGATCGAGGCTAGCAGTTATAGCGGCTAATCTGCAACCAGGGACCATATTTGGAAACTGGTGTGCAACCAAAGAACCAATCAAAAAGAAGGCACTCGCCCCTTCCCGCCTGTACCATTGGTTTGGTAGGGGGCGGGTGCTTAGCCGTGGTAGCTGTCAGTCAAAACTGTTGGTCACATTAGTTGAGATCTTTGTGTCATATTTATGTGTGTTCTGTATGGCTGTAACTATAGACACATTCTGCCAATCAATCAGGCAACTAAAAAGTGGGTGTGGCCAAAGCTCTCAAAACTCTTACATATCTGTGTATCTGATCCAAACTGCACTCACAAGACTAAGAACATTTATGCAGACAAAAAGTACTAGAAAACAGTGTATTAATAATGCTGGGCTTCAAACATCACTGACACAATAGAAAAAAAAAACTGTCCCTTGGCCCCTATCTGGAAGTATGACATCATCACGTTCTAGAATCTGAAAACTGCCAATAAAGACAGATTCAACTTGTGACTTCAGACTTTTTACATATAAATCCACAAAAAATACCAAATCTCCTTTCTGCTCTCGTCTCATAGAAGTCCTGATCATCATGATTAGCTGACTAATCTACATTTTGGACGAAGACTTGACCGATTAATGGACTGGATGACTGGGCCTCCAGCCCTAGTGTTCTGTGACACTGTTAGCCCAAAGAATTATCACGACCATCACATTTTCCCTTCTCAGAATTTGAATTACTGTCCTCTAGGCAGCACTATAGAGCAGCCAGATATAAGACCAATCCATTTTAAAATGCATTTATTCCTTCACCCATAACCCTGCTGAGCACACTGTAGTAATGTGCAGAGCCTGGTTTGTGTCTCTTCTGTGGTGTATCTGTGCTTCTGCTTGCAGCTGTCTGTACTCCAGCCGAGACACATTTCCCTCTGGGGAAATATACTTAATTTTGATTCTGAAGTCCACATTTAAATAGACTTGAAAATGTATTCATTGTTGTAATATATTGGTGGACTGGTTCAAGTTTGGTTCTAACATCAATGTTCAGGGTTATGGACAAGCAAAGATAAAATAATCCTTTATTGTCCTTCATGCAGGGGACAATGTACTAAATAATTAAATATTTTTCACAATTTTTTTTTGGAGTTAGATCACTATTTCAACTTCACGATTCATGTAAACTGTGTATTTATATGTATTTATTTATTTCCTTGAAGAGGTCATTAAAGTCATCTAATCCTTATGAAAGTTCACACTTCATTGCAGTTGGTTAAATCCACATCCTCACAGATGCTTGCGGAGGCTGACCAGAGGTCTGATGGGAGAAGTATCTTTGTTGAGCCTAAAGCTCCATTCAAGAGAAAAGAGCCGATTGTCACAGAATGAGAACATAATGTAATTTTATCACCATATCACCCAGCCCCACTCTCCTGGGACAAATGTGTCTTAGGTACAGGCGGTCACATGCTGTAACACAGAGAAAACATAAACCCATCCAAACAACTTAGACCACTGAACATAAAGCAATAAGATGAGGGCTACACCATCAGGACCTTTAAGTCTCTCTGTTGACAAGCACTTCACAGTCTAAGACATTCTGTTATCAGTCTCACGTCCCCTAAAGCCTCTGTGTACAGTTCTGATTGCACATCGTGCCTGTGTGTCAGTAGTGAAGAGTGTAGTCTCACTGACTGTCTCTGTGTTCCAGGTGTGTACGTTTTCGGCCTCTTCACTGTGGACATCTTTGTGAACGCGGGGCAGGTGGTCACTGGGAACCTGGCGCCATACTTCCTGACCGTGTGCAAACCCAACTACACTGCACTAGGCTGTCAGCAGGCACTGCGCTACATCAGCCACCAGGAGGCGTGCACGGGCAACCAGGATGACATCCTGCGAGCGAGGAAGAGCTTCCCGTCCAAAGAGGCAGCTCTCAGTGTGTACGGAGCACTCTACCTGGCTGTGAGTACATTTAGTATTAGTACTGGGCTCTTGGAAACATATCGGCTATCGGCCAAAATCTTGCCGATATGGGCCGATATTCCACATGGACATTTTACCTTGCTATAAAGTTAAGACTCTCTATTCTGCCCATTTAATCCAGTTTACAGACAGATAAATGTCCTGATCTGTGGCACCGCATCAATATTTATCTGAGGAGTCATTTGTCTTTGTCCATACTTCTCCTGAACGCATCACCATGTGTGCTTGTTTACACTCAGCTGTAGATCCATGTGCGCACATATACTGTCTATGTGTGCGCAACACTGAGTTTATATTCTTTTTATGGATGATCACTTTGAGTCTGGATTAAAAGTACATTTATTAGTGCAGACTTGTGATCTGAGAGGAGCCTGTGTGAGGCTGAGTGTTGGAAATGTGTTGGTTTTGAAGCTCGTTTTGGTTCTCATTGGTTAGCGATTAGCTGCTGTACCTCACACACATAAACAGGCTGTTTTCTCTTCTATTAGTGACTGTAAAGTGACTATAGTGGCCGTATATATGTTACTGGACATGCACTGATATGTAAATGTGAATAAAAGTGTGAATTATCAGCATGTAGCAGATCATTACTGTGACGCACATGTATTTAGCACTTAAAGCTAATAGCGGTAGTTTACCGTACTTTCTTTACTGGCTAGAATGTCATACAAAAATGCCATTAGGCCAAGCAACTGTCTTCAGATATGATGTAAAGAGGCAGAAGAACAAGAAATGTCGCCTAAATAAACCCAACTGAAAAGCCAATAGAGCCAAACATAAGTTTTATAAACAATTGAAGATTTACAGTGAATTTTTACATCATAAATATATCAGCGATTATATCGGTTCTCGGCAGCTCCAACTCCCATTGTATCGGTATCATATCGGCCGCAACAAAATCCATATCGGTCGGGCCCTATTTAGTACCCGCAATTAATGATACCTTTACTTACAACTAATTTCAAGTGGAACTAAACACTAAAGCCACTTTTGTTGCTACTGCCTACAAGCAGCTAGAGCGTAACCTTTGAAAAGGCCACACTAAATGGTATGATCTGATCTGATATAAAGCCCTGCCTCATACTTCCATCTTGCTTGGAATTTTAATAGTTGCCAATAGCTCACTTTACAGATGATGTTCAACCTTAGACAAACTGGCACACAGCGTCATTCTATATTGAAACACTGTAAATCCAGAAACTATGAATGAACAAAACAAGTCACGTTACAGAATGTTAGACCTGGACATTAAGTGACACACCAGCCTTGCTTTAGTGTTTGTTTCTCTAAGGGCATATCCCATAATGCTTTGCGCTATTGCTCCGCCTTATTACAGTTTTTCTCCATAGATATTATGATAGATGATTATGATTTTAATCAATATAACATGTGAAGACTCATTTATGTCTGCAGTTTCATATGAAAACACACACACTGAACATGTCAGCGCGGTGCTGCAGTGTGTGTGTCTGCTGTGTGTGCTGGATGTGACAAAGGTCAGTGAGAATGGGTCCTATTTATTATGAATACTGTCTCAAAACTCTAATATAGAGGTGGATGAAAAACAAGAAAATCATAGCACATTGTTTGCTCATTAAAATGTATTGAATTCATGTACATTGAATATATATTACTTTTAAGAGGTTATTAAATCTATCCACTTCTTCCAGGAATTGGCACTCACTGTGATTGGTTGTATCCACCTGTCACCTTCTCAGAGTATGATGGGGCTGACCAATCAGAGGAGTGGTTGGAGGAAACTGGGCTGGGCCATATGATAAAATGATCAAATAAATATATAGTTTCAATGTATGTGTGCCAGTCATAATTTGATTGATTACAATTGTTCAGAATGAGGACAGACTGAAAAGCTCTATTATAAAAGTACAAGCTCACTGACCCTTAGACAGGACTGAAACTCACTCTCCATTAAAATGTGAATCATTTCCCCTCACAAGTCCACACTATTCCCTACTTAATGCACTATTTAGAGGTCACACATTTTTAATGGTGTCCAAATGAGAGAAAACAGTAGTCCATTCAAAATTTCCCACAATACACCTTAAAAGTAGCGGGCATCAATGGTCACTAGAGCGGTCAGTATAGACCACAATGCAGTGGACAGCATCAGGTCTTTAACTGGGCACAGACAGAAGCACTGGTTTATTGCACTGCTGATCCTGAATAAAACATTATGGAGTAAAGGAGCTAGCATGAGCTACTTACTTGAGCTTGAGCTGGTAAAAGATCGATCTTGATCATGTGCCTGTTTGTGTGAGATCCAGCTCAACAAAAACTTGTATAGTTATTATTAGCCCATAAAACTCACGTGTCTGATCATTATTTATTACAGACATCAAGTTTTATCAGAGTTTAGCCTTTAAGACTTTTCACCCAGAGGCAGAGTTACATGAGCTGAATATACAGTAGTATGGTATAGTAATGTACTGGATATAATTCAATTCAATTCAATTCAATTTATTTTTGTAGCGCAACAACAAAAATCACAACAACAGTTGCCTCTAAGGGCGTTCCAAGATATGGATGAGTAAAACATACACACAGACATATCAAAACAGGAATAAACAACATTCATGTAAAGCAGCAAATGAAACATCGTCCAGTCATCCCCTGTCCTTAGACCCTCCTTCTCAGCAAGGAAAAACTCTGAAAAACCCAGGGTCCTGGGAAAAAGAAGAAACCTCGGGGAGAACTACAGTGAAGGAGAGATCCACTCCCATGGACGGACAGGCTATAGATGTCCAGGCCCGTGGGCCAGTTCGGTATGGCCACAGCTACCCAGGTGGGGAAGGAGCCGGGCGAGGAGGAGGAGGAGCCGGGCGAGGAGGAGGAGGAGCCGGGCGAGGAGGAGGAGGAGCCGGGCGAGGAGGAGGAGGAGCCGGGCGAGGAGGAGGAGAGGGGTCCAGCTGCCATGAGGCGTCTGAAAGAGTTACACTCCACAGGGGGAGTGGGACAGGGGACAACATGTGAATAGCAATGAACGAACTACAGATGAGAACATAGTAAGTGATGCTGATGAGAAAATAGGAGGAAACAGAGGACAGTGCTCAGGTTGCCACACTTCCCCCAGCTTGTTATCTCCTGCAGCAGCTTATCTTAGTCACATCAACTAAGTAACCTGGTCATAAGCTATTCCGAAGAGGAAGGTTTTAAGCCTGGTCTTAAATAAAGAGACTGTGGAGCCTGTTTAACATCAACAGGGAGTTGAGTCCATGACACAGGAGCTTGGTAACTGAAGGCTCTCCCCCCCACTGTACTTTTAGACACTCTAGGAACCACTAATAATCCTGCATTCTGAGAGCGAAGTGCTCTATTTGGCTGATAGGGGACAATGGCATCCTGAAGATATGATGGGGCCATATTGTTTAAGGCTTTGTATGTCAGGAGGAGAACTTTGAATTTAATTTTAAACTCAACAGGAAGCCAGTGAAGTGATTTTAACACAGGACTGATATGATCACGTCTTTTAGTTCCTGTTAGGACTCTGGCCGCTGCATTTTGGACCAACTGGAAGCTTCTTAAAGTACCTTTAGCGCAGATGCTGAGCAGAGAATTACAGTAATCTAGTCTGGATGTAACAAATGCATGGATAAGTTTTTCAGCATCATTTTTAGGCAAAATATTTCTGATTTTAGTTATGTTTCGCAGGTGAAAATATGCAGTTTTACAAGCTTGGTTTATATGAGCTGTGAATGAGAGATTTTGGTCAAATACGACTCCAAGGTTTTTTACAGTAGAGCTAGAGGCTATACTCACATTGTCAAGTGAGATTATCTGGTCGGACAGAGAATCTCTCTGACCTTTAGGACTGACAACAATGACCTCTGTTTTTTCAGGGTTTAAGAGCAGGTAATTCAGGGTCATCCAGGTTTTGATGTCCTTCACACAGGCACTGAGCTTATCGATTTGATCGGTCTGATTTGGTTTCATTGATAAGTACAGCTGAGTGTCATCAGCATAGCAGTGGAGTATAGTATAGATTCTATATATATAGTATAGTATAATAGTATACTGGATATAGTATAGTATAATATACTGTATTCTGTTTGATCCATTTGTTGTTACTTTTTCCAAAATATTTGAGTTTCAATATTGAAAATGACAGAGTTTAGGCTAAAGTCCTTCAGCACATGACAACAGGCCTTTATTATTGAAAAAACAACAAAAAACTGAATTCACAGATAATGTGTGTTTGTGAATGAAACAGTGTCAGCATTTCTTAAACCTGATCGACACTTTTACAGATACATGATCGATTAGTTTTGAATTTTAAAAAGTGTATTTTGCTGAGATACGATTTTGTATATGAAAACTGTAACTATCATTAGCATTCAGCATGAGCTGTTTTGCAAATGTCAGTTTTCAGTAGAGAAGTGTGTCAAAGTGAAAAAAAAAGTAAACCCTAATCCCACTTTTCTGCTTCTGCTGCTTTTAGTAACTCTGTGCTCCACGTAAATGTTTCTCACAGATTATACCTAGATCGTTCTTGTATTTAAATCGATATGTACAGAGATTCTCAATGCGGAACATTGCTCCCATCAGCTTGGTCACAGGTACTTGATGATCAGACCGATAGTCTCTAGTCATGCTTACATCACAAACCAGTTTTCTATATTTCTATGTCGAGTTCCGTTTTTTTCGGCTCATCCACAATTCCAGCCATACCTCAGTTTTCATCATTTCTACTGACGCACAACTCTCTCTCACACTGGGTGCATGTGATTAGAAGAGAGGAGGGCGCCAAATTCCAGATGATTCCAAACAGCACATACGTCTGCAGTCTTCATTTTACCAACAAACACATTTACTTTAGTGGGTTTGATCACAGTCGGTCAAGCCCAATGTCGGGAACTACACCGGAAGTTTCATCGCAGGTTTCCAAACGTTTTCCTGGTTTGTGATGCAAGTGTGAATAAAGCCCATTGTGCATGTTTTGACCTTGGAGTAGATGACGCCATCCTGACCCTACTCCACAGAGTCTACTCCCACCTGGACAAGCCGGCTGCCACTGTGAGGATCATGTTTTTTGACTTCTCCAGTGCGTTCAACACCATCAGGCCGGCTCTGCTGGCTGAGAAGCTGGCAGTGATGCAGGTGGATGCCTCCTTGGTGTCCTGGATTGTGGATTACCTCACTGGAAGACCACAGTATGTGCGTCTGCAGAGCTGTGTGTCGGACAGAGTGGTCAGCAACACCGGGGCTCCACAGGGGACAGTCCTGTCTCCCTTCCTCTTCACCCTCTACACCACAGACTTCAACTACTGCAGCCAGTCTTGCCACCTTCAGAAGTTTTCTGACGACTCTGCAGTGGTGGGATGCATCAGCGGGGGTGACAAGGAGGAGTACAGGACTGTAGTGGACAACTTTGTCACTTGGAGTGAGGAGAACCACCTCCAGCTCAACGTGATGAAGACAAAGGAACTGGTGGTGGATCTTAGGAGGACCAAAGCTGCTGTGACCCCCATCTCCATCCGGGGGGTCAGTGTGGACGTGGTGGAGGAGTACAAGTACCTGGGGGTGTACTTGGACAATAAACTGGACTGGAGCAGGAACGTGGACGCCGTTTACAAGAAGGGCCAGAGCCGCCTCTATTTCCTGAGGAGGCTGAGGTCCTTTGACATCTGCAGGACAATGCTCAGGATGTTCTACGAGTCTATGGTGGCCAGTGCCATCATGTACGCTGTAGTCTGCTGGGGCAGCAGTCTGCGCATGAGGGACACTAATAGACTCGAGAAGATCATTAGGAAGGCTGGACATGTTGTGGGGGAGGAGCTGGACTCTCTGGCGGTGGTGTTGGACAGGAGAATACTGGACAAAATCTGGACTATTCTGGACTCTCCCTCCCACCCCCTCCACGAGGTGCTGGCCAATCAGAGGAGCTCTTTCAGCCATAGACTGCGGCTGCCGCTGCTCCACTGAGAGACACAGGAAATCTTTCCTGCCTGTCGCCATCAAACTGTTGAACGCTGCACTTTAACTCACTTTAACTCACATACTACTCAATCCTTTTCATCCTATTCCCGGCTCACACATGTATATAGTCATAATAGGTCAATGGTGTAAATAATTTCCCAGAGAGAGCTATTTTTATCTTTTATCTTATTGTATTTAGCTTATTTTGTAACTTGTTTGATGTACATGCTCTTGGTCGGTTGCATCTGTAACAAAGAAAATTTCCCTTCGGGGATGAATAAAAGTAATTCTGATTCTGATTCTGATTCTGATTTGGGAAGAACAGAACAGGAAGAACATGCAGACACCACACAGACATGGGGAGAACATGCAGACACCACACAGACACAGAAAGAAGATGCAGACACCACACAGACATGGGGAGAACATGCAGACACCACACAGAAAGAAGGGAGTCAACCTTAGAACTGTCTTGCTGATACTGACTGTCTGAGTTCAGCAAGAATTCAATTCAATTTTATGTCTATAGCCCAGAATCACAACAAGAGTTTCCCCAATGGGCTTCACAGTGAAAAACATGGAAACATAATCTGACATAGACATCAGCAAACACATTCTCCCATCCTCAGTCTCTTGATGAACACACGATCCTTGGTGCCAAAGAGTAAAAAACCCACCGGCAGGTGCAGTATGGGAAAATTCTCTCCAGACACTGTTGCCAACCAACTGTCGCCAAGCGGCACCTTCAGACCTGAGAGCTTTGAGGAACCAGTCACTTTATAGAGAGCAGGGTTCAGATGGACAGGCAGACGTGTGGGGAACAGGCCATTGGCTTATTTGGGTTGCGGGCTTCAACCAGGCAGGTGGGGCTCCATCCAGGCAGGTGGGGCTCCATCCAGGCAGGTGAGTGGAGAGGGGCAGAGCTAGGGTCTGGTCAGCGTCTGCTCACAGGAGGAACATCTGGAACCTCTGAAACATCTGAAACAGCTCCACTCCCAGAGGGAGCGGAAGAGAAGAAGAGAGAGAGACACTGGTGAACAGCAGTGAACTGATACAGAATACAGATGATAGAATACAGTTATTTAGTGTTCCTGTGGAGTGAGAAGAGTTTTCATGAGGGCTCAGAAACTCCAGAGACTCTGTGTTAGTGAATGAATGAAACGACCTGACGGCAGCTGGATTCTTCTGAAGGTGAACTCCACAAAAGAATAGATTTTGACAGTAAAAGCAGTGATTTTGACTTTGAAACTGCTGTGGCTGGTCTCTGTGTGCTGAGTCTGTAAAGCAAAGTTTGGGCCAATGAAAATGGACAGAGTGCATACGTTTGGCAGAAAACAAAGTTCCTATTGGACACACGTTTTCCCTACATCATGATGCAGCATGAGTGTGACGTAGGATAATTAGTAACAGTAAGTTTCTCTTTTATGGTTGTAAAGTTGTGCGTAGTTATTTAAAGCGTATTGCCAGGTATCATATATGATGCCGTCGGTCTTGAAGGGTTAAGACTGTGTGAGGGATGAGCTGTATGTTGGTCTAATGCTGTTTCCTGATTAGAGACCCTCACTGTGACTGGAAAAGCCAGTAACGCATACTCCTCTTTCTCTCTCTTTCTCCCTTTCTCTGTTTATGTGTCAGTCTTATGTGTCAGTCTTATCTCCTCTCTTTCTTTCCTCTCTCTTTCTCCTTTTCTTCTTTCTCCATATTTCTCTCATGCTCTCTATACCCATCTCATCCCCTCTCTTGTTCTCCTTTTGACCACTCTTCCCTCACAATTTCTCTTTCTCTCCCTCTCTCCCACCACTACCTCCCTTTTCTCTCTCTCCTCCTACCCCTATGCCCTCTCTCCTGGTCAGTCTTTCTGCCTATCTACTCTCTCAGTCTCTCCTCTTTCTCGCTCCCCTCCTCTCTTTTTCCCCCATCTGCATTGACTTCTCTCTTATCTCCTTCTGTTCGTCCTTGTTTATCTCTACTTCAAATTCCCCCATTCCTCCATCGGGTGTCTCCTCTTTTACACCATCTCTCCCTCTCCTCCTGCTCTCTCCCTTCACCTTTCTCTGTCCCTCTCTTTCTCTCTTCACACCCTCTCCCCCCTTTCTCACTCTTCCTCTCCTCCTCATTCCCTCCCTCTCTCCTCTCCCTCTCCTCCTCACAGTTTTGTGGTCTAAGTGTTTCTTTAGCTAATCCCTGTGGGCTGTAGGCTGTGGTCAGAGGAGCAGCCTCAGCTCAGAGTCTTCTGTTTCCTCTTGTCCAATCAGCACTTTATCACTTTACCTCTTTACCGCTGGAGACTTAGTGAATGCACAGCTCAGAGTCCACCTCGTCTCAGAGATACTCACTTTAGGGAAAAAATATTTCGATTTCAGGCAGATTTAAGATGGGCCTCAAGCAGGTTTTTTTTTTTTTTTTTTTGCCATAGGCCCTATGGCATAGGGTCTGTTATATACTAGTTTCCATGGCGATGGAAGTGCTTTGCTCGTATGTTTCACCGTATGGCTCTGAACTTTTCTATCTTCAATTTAACCTTTATTATTTTAAAGCCACTTCATATCATAGTGAATCTGCAGAATATGTGGTGTGATTTCTTCCTGATATACATGAGTTGGTTTGACACTTGTTCATATTTTTGGACATCCTTAAAAAAGCTCAGTTTCTGTATATTGAGTGCATGTACTTGTACATGTCTGTTCTAATTTAAGAGTAGAGGAGGAAATCTATAGCTCAGATGGTCTCCATGCCATGGACACTCATCAGCAGCAGCTCCCTCTGTCCCTCTGTCCTTCTGTCCCTCTGTCCCTCGCTCCCTCGCTCCCTCGCCCCCTCGCTCCCTCGCCCCCTCACTCCCTCGCCCCCTCGCTCCCTCGCTGACAGCCACATCTTGCACTGGACCATTACACTGGATTTATGAGGCTCAGATGAGAGCGGAGATGAGATATGGTTCACCTCATACTCGGGTCAAGCGCACTCCCTCATCCATCCTGCGGGGGCTGCGCTGAGGCCAGGGGACAGATAGGACTATTAACATGCTATACTGGACCTGGACAGACTATTGGTGGGGTTCAGATGACATCACAGCATTCTATAAGCCAGTCATAGTTAGAGGGGGTATTACGTTTCTATGGGGTATTCACTGCTCACACATATTTAGACCACTGTACTAGCTTTTATTGTTGAAAATATTGAAAATCCAAAACTATCACAAGCTCATCCACATCTAGGAGAGATATGAGAGGAGACAATCAGAGAGAGGAGGCTCGATTCAGCTACAACCCCAGTGTGGAGAGATCTGCCAACCCACCCTGGTACCAGAACAACTGGCAAGCTCCAGGATATGGGGACCTACATTACAGAAAGGGTGGATAAAGACCTGGTATACCCCCTGTGGACTCAAGGGGTACTGTGGTAACCACCCACAATCACACTTACAGGAAGTACAGGCACAAGAAGAGCCACCCCCACAAAACTGTGACACGTGAAAGGAGAGGTGGAACTAGACATTTGAACTGGAGACAGGGCAAAAGGTAAATGGTCACATTTTTATATAAAGCTTTTCCACTTTCGAGGCACTCAAAGCTCTGTGCATCACCCATTCACACACACACACTCATACATGAGTGTACGCAGACACTTGCCCAAGGACACAAAGACAGCATATGTAGAGTATGTGAGAGCTGGAATCACTGTTGGCCAAAGACCACCTGTGGATGTAAAAATAAGTGACTGTATAACTAGCTGTCTAGCATCAACAACGAGGAGGAAACAGCAAAGAAAGAAATGCTCCAGTGAATCCTAGATCCAGAAGAGCTGAGGAGGCCAAAACTGAATCTACTGGTGATCTGTAAAATAGGACACACACATACAGAACAGGAGGAGACAGAAAAGCCTGCGTTTGTGTTGGTGTCAGTTCCCATTCTCCAAGAGAATGTTTGACCTAAAAGAATGGAGAAGCAGGAGAACACCTCCACACCTCCAGAGAGTCAGACCCCAACACCAGAGCCTGAGCCAGAAGGTGGCAGCTCACATAGACCCTGAAGCTACTATAGGGTTATTTCTCCAATGTCTCCTGGTCATTTCTATTAGTGTCTATCCTTATTGTCTTGCTTTATTACTGCACAAGTTTACAGTATTTTACTGCATTCATTGTAGCTGCCCCCAGGTATTAAATCTTAATAGTCTAGAATGCGATATCACCTGAAACACAGCTGCAATAGAAATACATGTACATGTGGTTACATAATTAGCATAATTAACAAAGAAGTTGAAGAATCAGGGCCCCCCTCTGTCTGAGGCCCAGACAGGCTTCAGTAATGGACCCCTGAGAGTCTGTGTCTCCACCAGATAACACACACTTCATCCACCTCCTCCGTCCACTTGGCCTTCTCCTCACACACTTCATCTACGTTCTCCTCCGTCCACCTGGCCTTCTCCTCACACACTTCATCTACCTTCTCCTCCGTCCACCTGGCCTTCTCCTCACACACTTCATCTACCTTCTCCTCCGTCCACCTGGCCTTCTCCTCACACACTTCATCCACCTCCTCCGTCCACTTGGCCTTCTCCTCGCACACTTCATCTACCTTCTCCTCCGTCCACCTGGCCATCTCCTCACACACTTCATCCACCTCCTCCGTCCACCTGGCCTTCTCCTCACACACTTCATCCACCTCCTCCGTCCACCTGGCCTTCTCCTCACACACTTCATCCACCTCCTCCGTCCACCTGGCCTTCTCCTCACACACTTCATCTACCTTCTCCTCCGTCCACCTGGCCTTCTCCTCACACACTTCATCTACCTTCTCCTCCGTCCACCTGGCCTTCTCCTCACACACTTCATCTACCTTCTCCACCGTCCACCTGGCCTTCTCCTCACACACTTCATCTACCTTCTCCTCCATCCACCTGGCCTTCTCCTCACACACTTCATCTACCTTCTCCTCCGTCCACCTGGCCTTCTCCTCACACACTTCATCTACCTTCTCCTCCGTCCACCTCGCCTTCTACTCACCCACTTCATCTTCCTTCGCCTCCGTCCACCTGGCCTTCTCCTCACACACTTCATCTACCTTCTCCTCCATCCACCTGGCCTTCTCCTCACACACTTCATCTACCTTCTCCTCCGTCCACCTGGCCTTCTCCTCACACACTTCATCTACCTTCTCCACCGTCCACCTGGCCTTCTCCTCACACACTTCATCTACCTTCTCCTCCGTCCACCTGGCCTTCTCCTCACACACTTCATCTACCTTCTCCTCCATCCACCTGGCCTTCTCCTCACACACTTCATCTACCTTCTCCTCCGTCCACCTGGCCTTCTCCTCACACACTTCATCTACCTTCTCCTCCATCCACCTGGCCTTCTCCTCACACACTTCATCTACCTTCTCCTCCGTCCACCTGGCCTTCTCCTCACACACTTCATCTACCTTCTCCTCCGTCCACCTGGCCTTCTCCTCACACACTTCATCTACCTTCTCCTCCGTCCACCTGGCCTTCTCCTCACACACTTCATCTACCTTCTCCTCCGTCCACCTGGCCTTCTCCTCACACACTTCATCTACCTT
Organism: Odontamblyopus lacepedii; assembly: GCA_034769755.1. Taxonomy (NCBI): domain Eukaryota; kingdom Metazoa; phylum Chordata; class Actinopteri; order Gobiiformes; family Gobiidae; genus Odontamblyopus; species Odontamblyopus lacepedii. Next base: position 5,471,376 of record CM068361.1, on the reverse strand, counting down.
CTCCTCCGTCCACCTGGCCTTCTCCTCACACACTTCATCTACCTTCTCCACCGTCCACCTGGCCTTCTCCTCACACACTTCATCTACCTTCTCCTCCGTCCACCTGGCCTTCTCCTCACACACTTCATCCACCTCCTCTGTCCACCTGGCCTTCTCCTCACACACTTCATCTACCTTCTCCTCCGTCCACCTGGCCTTCTCCTCACACACTTCATCTACCTTCTCCTCCGTCCACCTGGCCTTCTCCTCACACACTTCATCTACCTTCTCCTCCATCCACCTGGCCTTCTCCTCACACACTTCATCTACCTTCTCCTCCGTCCACCTGGCCTTCTCCTCACACACTTCATCTACCTTCTCCTCCATCCACCTGGCCTTCTCCTTACACACTTCATCTACCTTCTCCTCCGTCCACCTGGCCTTCTCCTCACACAGTTCATCTACCTTCTCCTGCCTGCATCAAAATATTGTATAAGCAGAGGTTTGAGGCTTGAGGTTAACTCAAGCTCACTGTGTATTGCTTGCACCTTATTATATAGTGATTTATCGTCCAAAAATCAGCAAAGGAGTGATTAGCAAGCTAGTTTTACCATCCTGACAAAACTCACATTTGACAAAAAGTAAATTTTTTTCTCTTTATTTAATAAAATCAGTTTTACATGAACCAAACCAGTGTTATTTGTGTGCTCAGCCCCTCACTGGGAGCAGGACTGTGGGCCTGCTGTCTCCACTCATCATGTGAGCACTGCTCTCTCACTCAGACTTCACCTTAACCCCAGTGAGGACACACACGTCACATGACCACAGTCACATGAGCTCACGTGATCAGTGGCTCTGTGGAGCAGCCTGGGTCATAGAACAGGAAGCAGCACAGAAGTCTTATGTCTAATCTAAATGACTGACATCATAATAATACTGATCATACAGTTCCAGTGCATTTGGTGCAGTATGTTGTGTACACGGTGATCCAATCGAAATAGCTTCTGATGCCCGAAGTGATTGGGGATGTGATCATGTAAAAAAGGGAGTGTGAAAATTCAGCACCATGGACAGCTACAGCAGAAACACATCTGTGCTATGGAGTAGTGACCCTTCAAACCACAGTATTTTGTTTTCAATGTATGACTTTTACTTTCTGTTTCCAGTGAATCATGCAGGTGGCATGACTCCTCCAGAGAGTTACATACTACACCTTTAAAAAAAAATAAAAACATACAAACCCTACATATGTATCCCGTGCTTGATAAATTGTTTTATAAATTGAGTTAGTAGTTTTTTCTTGATTTCAGATGTGATGTTAAGCAGCTCTTGTTGTGTTTTCCCCTAAAATCAACGTTTACTGGTGATCATAAAGGTAGTGGGGGTTTCAGGACCATGGAGAGCTACAGCAGAAAGCCATTTGTGCTATGAAATACTGACCCTTAAAGCCTGTCTGTCCGTCTTCTGCTTTATCCAGCTGGGTCGCGGGGGCAGCTGTCCTCTGCCCAGTCCTCTGTGCACCTGACCCTTCCCCCATGAACCCCTCTGTGAGTGGTGAGCCCACAGGAGGATGGGCGTCATGGTCCTTGATGTTAGTTCATAGGGGATGCCCTTAAAGCCACACCATGTAATTTTTCACGTCCAAAAAGATAGATACTGTACCTTTACAAAACAAACAAACCCTACATATGTATCCACTGGCAGTACTAAATTTAGCAGTTCATGTTTTTTCTTCATCTCAAGTGTAATGTGCACACTCTGAAGTGAAACTCTTAGATATTTTCCCCTGAAACTGTACAATATAAATATGTTATCCCCGTGCCGCTCACAGATCTTTTTAGCACAAATTTAAATACAATAAATAAACTGTGGAAATTGTGTGTTTGGCTGTAATACTCCACAGTATGCCATCAAGCATATCTATCTCCAAGGAGAATGGTCTGATGTATGGTTTTAACTTGGAATCGTGGAGTCCACTTCCAAATGTTACATATGGTAGTTTTAGAAATTGATGATAGTTCATATTTCTTTCTTGATCTCAATGTATTGTGCACTCAGAGTTGATATAGACACAGAAGCAACTCTTTTCCCCAAATAAAAGTAAGCTGCATAAATATGTCATTCCCATGTCCCTGACCTGAGCCTGTCCTTGTCCTGTCCACAGATGTATGTGACGTGTGTGGTGAAGTCCAAAGGCACTCGTCTGGCGTCTCCGGTGCTGTCTCTGGGGCTCATGTGCCTGGCCTTCCTCACCGGACTCAACCGTGTGGCCGAGTACCGCAACCACTGGTCTGACGTGATCGCAGGGTACATCATCGGAACCGCCATCGCCACTTTCCTGGTACGTTCACACACACACGATAACACTCTATCAACATACACGCTAACACACCGCAAAACCATGCATAGACATCATCAGTGTCTTTCTTCTACAGCACATTAACATAACCACACACTATCATCATACACACTAACATGCCACAACCACAAAGGATATATGATCACAACAGCTAATGCCACTTTTCTGGTGCTCCACATCACCATAGAAACATGCTAACATGACATACACACTTATATGCCACAACCATGCAGGGCTGCCATTAGCACTTTCATGGTGTGCCACGTTACCATATACACAACTTTTACACTAGCTCCTACACTCTACTTTAGAGTGACCGGATGTCCCTTTTGAGCCCTGTGTCCCCTGTCTCAGCACATTTATCCAAAATTAATGATTTGTCCCAGTTTTAAATAAGAAATGTCCCAGGTGTCCCAATTTGATCCCTGCCAACAGTAAAGAGAGGTATAAACTGTCATTTGTTTAGGTAAAATAATAATAATAATCATAATAATCATAATAATCATAATAATCATAATAAAATCTGCTTAAAAACGACCAAAACACAAAGAAAATGTAACTATACTGACTCACATCAATGGTCTTTGCTTAACAGTTTTCCTAAAATACACATTTTATTTTGAAATTCTGGTCACCCTACTTGTTTGGATGGTAATGTTCCTTTGGCTATAATCTTCCACAGTATGGTGTCAATCTCTTGTTCTGAAGTATATTTTTAAATTTCTATTTCCATGGGTGACGTGCTACCTCTAGAAACTAGTTAAACGTCTATTCATTTTAATTGCGGCCAATATTAACCAAAATAGAGGGAATGAAAGTGATGCACAATAGTGTGTGTTAAGGCCACCACAAACTACAGGATTTTTTGGTCTTAAATGATTTTTAAACATGCCAAAAAAGCACACAGCACAGACACGAGGAAAAACTTATGAGACTTAAAATCTCTGATCTCACAGACTGCAGCAGGATCTGTGTGTGGACCACTGGATATAAAGCGGTGAGCACGATGGCGTCAGCTGTTTCCTGTCTAAAGTACAGTTTCCTCCGGGCTCCGGTTTCCCCCATCAACTCAAAACATGCAGCACTACTATGAACCCTACGAGCATGATGTCCACCCTCCTGTGGGGTCACCACTCACAGAGGGGTTCTTAGGGCGGGTCAGGTGCGCAGAGGACTGGGTAGCCAACAGCTGGATACAGCAGAAGAAGATGAAGGTGGTGCAATACTTCAGATACATGATTTTAAAAGCATAAAAGATTGGAAATAAAGTCCACAGGAAGTAGAGTCACAATCTGCATCTTCACCTCAATCTGTGCGCTGTGTGGATGGAAACAGGCACATGTGAGGAACTATCTCGACTTCTTACCTTTACTTTCAAACTGGATTAATGGTACAGTTTTGTGGACTGGGATCATTATTTGTGGAGGACAATTTCTATGGGTGATGTGGTTCAGACGTTGCACTTTAAATGTACCACTTTACGAGTTAAGGAATAATTAAGTTTTTATTTTCATTGTCCATCACTCCTCTGCCCCTGACTCTGTTTTATCGGCTGTTACCATAGACTTGTTGATGTTTGGTGGTTACGATCTGACACTGACACCACGCACGAGGAGCAGCGGCTTCAAAATCACACACAGAGACAAAAAGTCGGGTCACACCTCCCAGAACTCAGGGAGAAGAAATCACAGCCATAATTGGGCAATTTCTCCTGTAGTGTGTGGCGGCCTTTATCTATACATAGGCATTATTTGAAGTTCTAAAACATGAAAACCGCAACATGCATGTGTCTGTTAACTCTACCCTGACTTGATATGCATGCATGTGGTGAGACACTAATTCCAGGGTGTTACATTTGGACGTGGTGTTGTGATTGTTTGCTAACACTGGGGTTACATATGGACGAGGCTGTTGTGATGGTGCTTAATGATCCAGAGTGTATTTTGAGCTGTGCTGATGAGCCAGATCATTAGCAGCTAATGTGTATGCCAGCCTGGCCTTAGCTTCTGTCCCCACACTCTGTCCCTGAACACACAATACAAGCCTTAATTAAGACTCAGACTGTTAAGCCTGTTACTTAGAAACAACCTAAAGGTCTTATATGATGCTCTGCTCAGGGTTTTTAAATTTCTTTTGGACTTGATTTGAGATTTTTAGAGTAAGTTTGAGTTGTACACAGCTTGACAGTAGAATGTGTCTAGTGATGGTTTATGGACTTAAAAACTGCAGGAGAATAAGTATGATACAACAATATGGGCAAAATGTCGTATCTTTGCTCAGAGAAGACTTTGGATTAATACATGCAGTGCACTTTACATGGTTAACTTTTGACAGTTCACAGTAAATTAGTTATGCTTTCAGTTACAGCTCAAATACTTGGGATCATATTTTTGTCCAGCATTGAGCATCATTACATAATTCAGAGAACACATTTGATTATCCTATATTGACTCTTGTGAGCTTTAAGCCATGTTGTTCCCTCCTCAAAAACATACCTGGAGCTGTGATGTCACGAAGTGGTAGTTTTCAAGTCAACAGCTACATTTACCTTTAGTTCAGTAGAGATGGGAAATTCCAGGGCAAAAATCATCCAAATGATTAGAGTGAAAGTGTATGGAGTTTAAAAAACAGTTGAGCACTTCCTGTATTGTATGTATTGTATGTCATGTACTTCCTGTACAAGACATCACAAGGTTGAATAGTGTTTTCTGTTTGAGAGAAGAACTCTGCAGGGTTTGTGTGTAAAAGAGATCAGAAATAGTGTAATTAACTACAGGGTGAGCAGGTTGATACAGAACAAGAGCACATGGTGACAGGATATTTCATTGTCAGCACAATGCAATATATTACTGAAGTAATGGCCCCCTTAGCGAGCGCTGACGTCTGGATGGACTGTGATTGGTCTCAGCTCTGCTCCTGGTTGACACAAGAAGGTGTAAAGTTCCCAGAATGCACTGCTCTGTCCGACCCTTCTGATCTTGTTAGCTAGCATCATGCCAGGCTCACAGCACATCATTTGCTTGTTAGAGCGCCATGGGGAGTGTGACCTACATCCACCACTACCCACAATCCTCTGGGGCAGCCACAACCTCTAAGGGGCTGCTAAAACTCTGTTGCTTTTCATTATTACTGCCTTAGAAATAGAGGGTACGTTTGGATTCAGTGAATTCATTTTGTGTACGATCTCGTTTATGGGTAGACATAAGACATCATGTGCATGTGTCTTCTATCTAGTTAATAACATTATGTTCTGACTATGTTATGTTATTCATGTGAAAGAGGCTACCTCGCTCACACACTGAGCAGTTTTTAAATCTTCTTGGTGTTTGAGTTTTTAACATCATATTGTGGGATTTGAACCAACTAAGAAGTGCAACTTGTACAGTTCAAAGACACAAATAAGTGACTGTTGAATTGCGTGAAATAAAATGTATGTGTTTTTTCTGTATCCATGGAGCTAAATAAGGAGTTAGGGAGTTCGGGCTGGAGTACAGCCTTTTTACAAATGTGGCAGAAGACCTTCCAGAGGAAACCCACAGGGGGCGTGTACTGGTGGTGGTGAACATGGGGGTAGATCGGAGCACTGGCGTCTTGAATACAGGAGGATAAAGACTCAAACATGCGCAAATCATTCTAAATACAACTTCAGAGATCAATGAGAAGCAAACATGTCTCCTTTAAAGGTACACTATACAATTTTTCTGAGAGAGAGTCAGACACCTGCTTGTCGCCATAGAAATATTAGTTTGCTTTGAATGTTCCACAGAATGGCATTAAAAGTATCTTCATCTCATGTCAGATCTGTTGTAGAGGCAAACTCGTAAGAATTTATGCTGTGCAATGTAAAAGTCACACATGCAACACTGCACATGTCAGGGTTTGGTGTGTGTCATGTGTTCCCCCTCCCTTCTGTGTCTGTCTGCTCCTCTCCAGTGGCATGGCTGGGCTCATGCTGCAGTGTGGTTCACCTGCAGCTCATTGTCCAGTCAGCCCCAGTACTTAGTCCTGTCCTTGTCCTGTGTTCCTTGTCAGTTCATTCCTCATCAATCCCTCATCTACCCTGTGTCTGTTGCTTGTCTACGTCCTCGTCCTGCCTGTCCAAGTCGTCCTGCCTGACCTTGTTGTCCAGTCTGTCTACCCATGAGTCTAGCCCAGTGTCTTCCCTCTGTCTATGTCTCCAGCCAGTTCCCATCACCACATCCCGGCAATAAACCTATTTTACACCTACATGCACCTCTCTCTTTGATTTGGGGTCCTCTACCACTCAAACCATGACGGCGCAAGTGTGACCAAGTCAACTTGTAATCTTTGCTTCTCAACAGTTCATCTCCAGAGCCGTTCATGTAGATGCACTCTCTCTCCTCCCCTCTTTCCCTGCTCTGTTCCATCTCCTCTGCTTTACAAATGCAGTCCCAGAGCTCCCAGACTGTCGCTATAATTCAAACAGTCCTCATTATGCAGGGAGGCAGAGGAAATGTATTTAGCATCAGTATATGACCCAGAGGCACGAACACTTCACTGTGGGAGTATTGTCCCTTCAGGTCTGTTGTTTATTCTAAACTCTGATGGGCAGGTCAAAAATGTGAGTGTCTGTTTTCCAGACACTTAGATTAAAGTGGGAGTATTATGCAAAATAGATTTTTTTAAGCTTTATACCATGTTCTGACATTGTTCCCTCAACAGAAGCATGCCTGAAGAGGTTTAAGATCTCATCCATGCATATTTGAGTACTCTAATGCTCAAAGAAGGGGAGATATGAAAAATGAAAATGAAACTAATAAAACATTCTAGTATGTTGTTTTTGTCAAATTTAGCATTTTCAAAACAATAAAAGCTAACATGGTGATTTAAATGCATTATGCATCAGCATTTAATACATATACTAGTAAAATACCATCTCTTTAATAATAATAATCATCATAATACATCAGACTTATATCAACTATGTTTTCCAAACAATAGTTAAACTAAGCTAAACTAAGGGCTTAGGCCTCTAAACAAGTTGAAAATCTGGAATAATGAATTATCCAGAACCTAAAAGTACATTTGTGTGGTTTCTGTCTCTGGTCACACTCTAACCCTGTTCACTCTGTACTCGCTTGTGCCCCCAGGTGGTGTGTGTGGTGCATAACTTCAAGGGGAAGCTGCTCCTGAGTGAGGACCCACCTGTCCCCGAGCAGGTGCCCAGCCCTGCTGCACTGAACTTGGGCCGTGTGGAGAGTCCTCTGGAGAAGTACATGTCGTCCCAGGTCAGAGCCACACCCTGCACTGACAAATGTGCAGCTAAAAGAGGAGCAAGAGGCAGAAATAACCCTGTCCAGATAAATAATGGAGAGAGCAGACACACACACACACACACACACACACACACTGAGAGAGAAAGTTATACACACACCCTGAGACACACACACACCCACACCCTGAGGCAGCAGCACATGACCACACTGTCCCCAACACACACAATCACACACACACACACACACACACACACACACACACACACACACACATTGAGAGAGCAAGGCCTGCAGCAGCAACACATGTACACACTGTCCAGGACACACACACACAGGACACATACAGACACACACTGTTCAGGACCCACACAGGATCCAGACACACACACTCCCGCACTATCCAGGACACACACACTCAGCCTGACAAACACCTGCACAGTGAGTACTATTACTGCAGTAGGAGGCAGTTATATATAAGTATCATTTGTAGTACTGTTAATAACAGTTATTATCATGAGAAAGATAATGGCTTACACTTGTGTAAAGTGCCTTAGTGAGCCTCCCAGAGCACTATTGTAGTCATGCTGTGTTCTCTGTGTGCTAAGAAGCTACAGCTACACTGGCAGCTTAATAAGCACTCAGGTTTTTATTTATTTATTTTTTGTTATAAAATTGTGAATGTTTTGTTGTAAAATTGTGAATTTTCTGAGGTATCACAAATGGAAAGTGGATAAGTGCAGGTATGCAGACTGTGTCCTCATGTGCCCCCAGCTCCTCGTGTGTGCGTGTGTGTGTGTGTGTGTGTGTGTGTGTGCGTGTGTGTGCGTGTGTGTGTGTGTGTGCGCGTACATGCATGTGTATGTGTGTATGTGCACCTGTGGCTGTGTTAGTGAGGTGGTAGTGTGTGTGTTAGTGTGGTATTCATGAACGAGTTAGTTGACTCTTTTGATTGGTTCCTGAACTTGAACTGTTGGATTTCATGTTTTTCATTCAAGTTTGAATCATTTCCCATGATGAACACTGAACCAGCACGAGAAAAAACTACTTACATCATAGTAAAAGGTTTTTGATTATTATTATTGTAGTGAAAGGTTTATTTCAATGAATCATCACTACAAAGGGTAAATCCACTCCTCTGATCATTTTAACTGAATCTGAGCCTTGGTCAGGTCTCTGTAATTATTTTACAGCATTGACTTCTCTCATATAAATAGGAAAAGAGCCAGTCTTATAAACAGCTCTTTGAAATCAACTGATCCAAAAGATTCAGATCCCATAAAAAAGCTGAAAGTCTCATCACTAGCCCATGTGCGTGTGAGTTTGTGTGAGTTTGCATAAGTGTGTGTGTGCGTGTGAGTTTGTGTGAGTTTGCATAAGTGTGTGTGTGCGTGTGTGTGTGTGTGGTTGTGTGTGTGTGTTTGCTTGCCTGTTTACATGTACCGTGGTCCTGTTCATAGGAGACGGACAGTGAGGAGACACAGAGCTGGGACCTGAGGGAGAAGGTCATGAGCTTTGTGGAGTGGCTTAGGGGCCTCGACTGGCTCTTCTGTTTCAGGAGGAAAAGGCAACACCCCCTCCCCTCTCTCTCCTCCTCCCTGTGTGTGATTGTGTGCTGTGCTCTGCTCTATGGATACATGTTTTGCTTTTTATGCAGATGTAACACTAGTGACAGTACTGTAAGTGACACATCATCCCATCATATAACGGGGGGTTTAAGATCCTGTATTACACAAACTGACTCCTGCCAACTTGTCATGTTAGAATGTTGTTACCTCCTCAAAAACAGACCTGGAGTTGTGTTTTGTTTCTTTATTAGTGGTTTATTGTTTATATCTCCAAAGCTCAGAAAGTTCTTTTCTACCAGTTTTAAAGTGAACAGCTCCTTTTGCCTTTAGTTAAGTAAAGATTCTAATTCCAGAGCTTGAGTTTAAAAACACTGGGACTTTCCGTTATTACCACCTATGTGAATGAAACTACACAAAACCCCAGGTATATACATGAGAATATAGCCTAATATGGCCCTGTAACCAAACACCACAGTCACTTTGAGCACGGTCATCATTCATTTGCTTGAATGAGCATGTACTCATGGTGAATGATCAGTTTGTTTTAAATAATGTTGATACTTATTCATGTATTCCATATTATACTAGTATACAGAGTGACAAAACACCAGATACATGCTCAGGATATACAGGCATTCTGTTCTCCAGATTAAGGCGGCAACATATGGCTACTCATGGTTTGGAGTGAGTGGTTACCATAGTGACCATGCTCTTCCTCTTCATCAGTGGGTATTCAAGAGTTTCAGACAAACAATTCCCTCCTGATTTGAAAGACTTGGTGACGACCTTTCCCCATTCAAAAGATAATGTTTTGAGTTGAACTGTTTAATTGATGCGAGGATGCTGCTTTAGCTTCAAACTTGTGAATAACAAGATGATCATTGCAACATGGCCGCTCACAGACTGCAGCATCACCAGAACACAGCTGAATGAGGCTCATGTGTGGTCAGACACACATTATAATATCCATAAGTCTCTGTGTGCTGCATGTCCACAGCCCACTGCACCTCACCTCCCACAGGTGAGCTGCACAATAACATTTGACCTTCCCCTCTGTGTCCCTGGGGATTAGACAGCCCTGTTCTGAAAAAAAAAAAAAAGCATCTAAAATCTAAATCAAATTGTGCAAGTTGGGAGGTGACATACTTACTGCACCTGATTTTTAGTATCTGGAAACTGTAATACGTATTTGCAGTTGCTCCTAGTATCCTAATTATTCTTTGTGATGAGTTTATAAGAACATTTCTCATATTTAAGAGACAAAAAATTTACATGCTAAGAGAAGCTTTCCTCACAGTAAAAAGTAAAAAAAAAAAGAAAAAGTCCAATAAATCATCCATAATAATAATATAAAAATATATATATTTTAGTCTATTTGGGGGCAAAAAGTTACACACTGTGGCTTTAAGATGGGGCCAAAATATTTGCTAAACTAATCCATGATTCGCATATTCAGTCTTCAGTAAATTCTAATTATTCTTGCATTGCTGCTCCTGATGGACCCATACTCACATCTAGAGCCAGGACGGTGAGAAATCCCTTTATAAATGTATCTTTGTTCATTCATCGGTTGTAGAAACACAAGGGATAATACTCTCTCACCCCTGACAGAGGCTGAGTTACAATAGGACTTAGTCTATAAATAAGTGACCATCTCAGAGCAGGACCTGACAGCAGCCCTCACACTGATCCTGTATTTACTGCAGCACAGAAATGCGAGAGCACAGAATGGTTTGGATGCTTCAGCTCAGCTCATAATGAGGTTTTAATCGCATGCCGGACTCTTTGTGGGCCTTTAGCTAAACTGTAACACGGCCCATCTGAGCGCTAATCCTCCATCTAAATGCTAATATGTGCCTAAAATGAGCTGCAGTGCCGGGCAGTGCAGATTAAGACATAACAAGCATCCAAGACCCCAGGCTGGAACACAACAATACAGACATGAGGAGAACAAACATTCTGATAGTTATCAGAACATAATATCACTACTTCTCCAGGGCCAGGGATTTTATTACACTGGTGTACTGGCTGTGTGCCGCTTCTCGTTAGTGTTAGAGGGAAGTGGAGTAATCAAAACACTCCGTTCCACCTTGTGATGTCATGTGGTAATACAGGAAATCACTCAAACGTGTGAAAGAAGCAAAACAAGGAGGTAACATCATTCTAACATGGCTGAAAGCTCACAAGAGTCACTTGTGCGTAAAATAGGGCATTTCAGTGTGATATTAGCACAGCTTGTTTGGGTCCAAATGGCCACAGTCCTGTTGTAGAATAAATTGTAGTAGTTTGAAAGTTGTAAGAAGTGAAATGAACACTCAAGATATTAAGTATGCTTCAGTTGTCGGGAGTGACCTTGGCACAGACCATAGACTTTATAAAGAAGTCGACTAAGTTAGCGTGGCTTCAATCACAGTGTTCGGCTCCACTCAAATGAAACTCACGATGCTCACGGTTACAGGAGGGAATTTGGAGCCAGACCATATTATGAATAGGGTTTTCTTAACAGACAAAATAGCAAATTAAAAGCGGGTTAATACAAACATTTTAAGGCCAACATGACGAGGCCACAGCAGCAGATACAGAGAGAGGAGTCACAATATTCTTATGTAAGTCAATGGGAGCCAGAGTCAATAGCCGGAAGAGCGGCATGTGAACTTCCTATTTGGAACACAGCAGCTTGCTGGTTAGTTATGTCCATTTATATTTACAGTCTATGGCACAGATGTTCCAGTGACACAAATAGTTGTGTGTGAACCTCCTGAGGCAGTAGACTTATTGCCCTACAGGGAAGAGTCCTCTGTGCTCAGTCACAAACCTGTTCTTGTCTTTGTGGGTTAAAGAGGATTTCACTTTCGGCTGTGATATTTCCTCATTCAGTTTGTGCATGGGATGTGCCGTGTGTTACCCTAGTTTGGTCTGTACCTCTCCTGCTCCAGACTCTTCCTCTGCTCCAGACTCTTCCTCTGCTCCAGACTCTTCCTCTGCTCCTCTCCTGGTACAGAATCTTCCTCTGCACCTCTCCAGTGGTATTAGTAGTAGTATTAGTAGTAGAAATAGTAGTAGTAGTAGTATTAGTAGTAGTAGTAGTAAGACTTTCCTTTTATTTGCCCCACATACAATGGTAATAAAATATTTGCTAAAGTAATCGAAGAATCACTAATTGTAGTGATCTATAGAGTACATTCTAATTAAACATGCATCACTTCTCCTGATAGTGATCTTCATTCATCGGTTGTAGAAACACAAGGGATAATACTCTCTCACCCCTGACAGAGGCTGAGTTACAATAGGACTTAGTCTATAAATAAGTGACCATTTCAGAGCAGGACCTGACAGCAGCCCTCACACTGATCCTGTATTTACTGCAGCACAGAAATGCGAGAGCACAGAATGGTTTGGATGCTTTGGCTCAGCTCAGAGCAAGGTTTTAATCGCATGCCGGACTCTAAACTGTAACACGGCCCATCTGAGCACTAATCCTCCCATCTCCTGCATCACACTCTTCCTTTGCACCACTCCTGGTATAACGCTTCTTTATTGGAGTTGTCTAAACTCATCCTCAGCAGTTTTCCTTGGCCAAACCTTCTTCTGTTAGTCTCATGGTCCAAACTCTTCACACGCACTTCACGCACATCTCCTGAACTAAATCCCTCCTCTGCATCTCTCTTGGTGCTGTGTCCAAGCTCTTCCTCTGGTCCTCTCCTGGTCCAAACTCTTTTTCTGCATCTCTCTTGCTGCTGTGTCTAAACTCATCCTTTGCCCCTCTCTTGGATCAGACTCTTCCCCTGCTCCTCTCCTGTTCCTGGTCATAAATTAGACTCTTCCTCTGCACTTTTCCTGGTCCAAACTCTTCCTCTGCTCCTCTCCTGGCCTGGGGTCTTCCTCTGCTCCTCTCCTGGCCTGGGGTCTTCCTCTGCTCCTCTCCTGGCCTGGAGTCTTCCTCTGCTCCTCTCCTGGCCTGGGGTCTTCCTCTGCTCCTCTCTGGGTCAGTGTGGTCCGGTGTGCTTGACCAGCCTAAAACTTTGTCTTTGTTTTTCTTGCAGAACCACATCGCCTTCGCTGAGGTCACATGACGTGGAGTCGGCAGTGTGGCAGACCCACTGGACGTCCACGCTCTTCACTGTCCAATCAAACTATCGGCACTGAGCCTCCCCCCTCCCCTCCGCCCTGTCTGCTCCTGTGTGCTCCTCTGACCTCTCCTGTGACCTCACCTCTGACCTCTCCTGTGACCTCTCCTCTGACCTCTTCTCTGACCTCTCCTCTGACCTCTCCTGTGACCTCTCCTCTGACCTCTCCTCTGACCTCTCCTGTGACCTCTCCTGTGACCTCTCCTCTGACCTCTCCTGTGACCTCTCCTCTGACCTCTCCTCTGACCTCTCCTGTGACCTCTCCTGTGACCACTCCTCTGACCTCTTCTGTGACCTCTCCTCTGACCTCTCCTGTGACCTCTCCTCTGACCTCTCCTGTGACCTCTCCTCTGACCTCTCCTCTGACCTCTCCTGTGACCTCTCCTGTGACCTCTCCTGTGACCTCTCCTGTGACCTCTCCTCTGACCTCTCCTGTGACCTCTCCTCTGACCTCTCCTGTGACTTCTCCTCTGACCTCTCCTCTGACCTCTCCTCTGACCTCTCCTGTGACCAGGCAGTTTGGGACTGGGGGACAGTGATGGGCGATGTCATCAGACTGTACAAAGTCAGTGTAATGTTACTATATGCAGGTTTTCCCGTTAATATTTCTGTTTGCAGTGGTCCAAAGTTCTTCCTCACTTACCTTATGCATTCAGAGTGTCCTAATTATTCCCCATGATGAGGTCACAGGCAATTTTCACAACTTTCACAAACCAGAGTGTAGTTTCTAATTCTCTGACAATAAAAATGTATAATTAAATAGCAATATAAATTTAGCTAAAATAAAAAAAAAAAGTATACTGGTATATCTATATAATATTTTAGCAATAACAATTTGTGAAGTAAAAAGTTACAGATGTCCTTATTTTGTGAAACCTGCATACAATAACAGTACCTTTTACCTGGGACTTAGTTAGCATTGATTCCCAAACTGTCTAATCCAGCAAGATGGGACACAAAAAAATATCATATTTCAGCTTTTCAAATGTTTTTCCAAAAGTTATGGAAAGGTGGAACTCTGATCTAATTTGGTGGGATAGTGGAAAAAGGCTTAAGTGACTCTCAATAAACAACCAAAACTGAGACAGGTGGTCACTGTATGTCTGCTGACCTGAAGATCTCCACACTGAACTCTCTGCTTCCTCATCTATGCATCTCCACTGGTCCCTGCACCTCCTCCTCTGGCCCCTGACCACTGTGAACTGGCCCATCCCAGCTCTGCTTTCCCCTGGACAGGCGAATACACTCATGGAGCTGCACTCCCCACAGCCTCAGTCACCCCAGAGAGACTCACACCAAAGTCTGTACAGACGACTGCATCTAAATGTCACAGAGGAAGAGGACTGGGGAAATCAGCTCTGTCAGTATTGTGGGTAATGTCCATAGACTGTATAAAGAAGTGGAGTAAGCGAGTGTGACATCACCAAAGTGTTCAGCTCCAGTCAAATGAAGTTCACAATGCTAGCAGATATAAGAGCAAATCTGGAGCTCTGATTATGGACAAATTTGAGAAATATAAATTTCAGGTTCATGTTGTGCGGGTTAGTACAAACATTTTAAGACCAAAATGAGCAGTTACATAGAGAGGGGCCACAATATTCCAATACAAGTCAACTGGAGCCAGAGTCGATGGAGCTGGAAGCACGGTCTATGCTCACTTTCTGTTTGGAACACGGAGGCTAGCAGGTTAGCTGTGTCTATTTATATATACAGTCTATGGTAATAGCAAAATTATCTATAGTTTACACATAGTTTTATTTTCACTCCTTTGAGACACACCAGAAAACACAGTTTATAGTTTACAATACTGCTCTAGATGTTGGAAAGTCCAGGAGTCTTTTCTGTCACTATAATATCAAATATGTATCCATGTGTATTTTAAAGGCAGTTATAGTTCATGGCACACATATTTCCACAAAGATATTATGTGTCCAGTGTTATTTAATATGTTTTTCTCCAAATCTATGTTTTTGTGTGTACAGTGCAAAGGTGCTCATTAGAAAGACCAAACCTTCATAATCGAACTTTGTGTTATTGGTTTGAAAATGTGTGCACTCGAATATTATCTGTGCTGTTGTGGTGCAAAAAATAATTTGAAAATCAGGTGGCAAAGCTTTAGTAAACTGAGCTTCTAAATCTGGTGAAAAATATATACTGAAAAGAATATTCTGTTCGTTTCCAGAGGTGGTAATGGTGGTGCAATCTTGCCTGGCGACCCAATCCTTCAGAACAATACCATTTTAGGACGGTCCAGTCACAGCCGCTCTCAAATAGAGAGAGAGAGAGAAAGGTACTTTATTGGAGGGAAATGTGTCCTTTGCTGCTGGGGCATCTCCTCCGGAGCAGTGCATGGCCCATCTCTGTGATCTTCTTACTAGGCTGGGTCAGGACTACATTCACTGGAGGATCTGACCTATGGCACATGTTTGAAGTTGATATAAGAATCCAGAGTGCCTGGAGGAAACCCATCCAGACACAGGGAGAACATGCAAACTCCACACAGAAAGACCTGGGCGATCCTGGATTTACACCAGGAAGTGTGCCAACTTTTTTACATCGGATTTACATTTGTGTTCAGAGATTCACATATTGATTCTGTGGAAATCCTGATTATTCTCAGTCCCATATTTTTGTGGGTAGTTAATCCACCTGTCAGTCACTGCCTCTGAAATCATGGAGGATACAGTTCCAGACTAAATGGCTGTAAAGTACTGTAAAAGCACAAGGTTTGGGTTGGCCGGGCAAGAGAAGTGATTATAGTAGACACCTCTAATGCCAAATAATGTTCAGGGAAACACAGGTGTAGCAGCAAACCTTAGAACAGTGTGAAGTCTGTGATAAAAAATGAACAGAAATACTTCCTTGGAGGTGTAGTATATTCCATGCAGTGGGCTGTGTAAACCCAGCTCTCCAGCTTCTCCAATGGACCCTAAAATCATGGAGTATTTGAGTTTGAGCTTCAGACAATCACCCGGGTGTGTCCTGTTCTATGGTTTGGGTCGTATGCCACATGCTTCTATGTGTAACATGATGCAATGACTGTAAAAGGGGTATTTTCTAGTTGAAAGATGGGATGATTTAAATGGTCAATTCCTAAAAAGACAAAAAAGACAGTTTAAAGTCGAGAATACTGCAGAACCGTAGCATCTTTGGGAGCTGGAGTTTTACAGAGCCTGGTGCATCCTGGGATTTGTACCTTTAATTGACACAAAAGTTTTTTCATATGAATTTATGGGTGGCACAAATGTAAAATTTCTTTATCTGAGGATCACTGTACTCTGATATCTCCTAGGCAGCCATTGAGGTCCACTGCAGTTATTTTGGGACATTTGAAGAGATGTTACGGTTAAGCCACATTCTCCACTGTCTTCTACATGTTGCCGTAGACTCAGCAGGATCCTGAGGGCCCGTGCCATATTCCATTCTTTTGTAGCAATAACATGGCTTTGTGTGTGACCCAGATGGACCCATGGCCCCTGCAAAGATCTATTTTTATAGAGAAAAAAAGAAGAGTATATGGATTGAAACAGCACTTTAAAATGAGCTGTGTTGCCGCTGCTGGTCATTCATATCTCATAAATGTCTCAGAATCCACTCATTCTACTATTAAAAAAGGGAATTGTACAATATTTATGTGAAATATATCTATGAATATGTATTATGTCTAAACCTGATGTCTGGTCTCCATGACTATGGAGTATTTTCTTATGGCGTATGTTCAAGTGTAGTTTCTTGGCATTAAAGGGCCTATATAGCACTATTGTGGATCCGTGTTATAATGTTGACTCCTCATCATAAACATACCTGGAGTTTTGTGTCATTTGCACATGTTTAACACACAAACAGCATATTTAGGCAGCATTCTTACACCTTATGGTGTCATTACTTGGTAATATAGGAAATTATGTGTTCATGACTTCATACATCTTCCCTAGAATGATTTTGAGAATTTCAGCTCTGGATTTCCCTGACTTTAAAGTCACAGATTGTTTTAGCCTCACTGAAATAGCCTCACTCCTCAGGGAGACTTTCTATTGACAATTTTAACTGTACAAAAGGTAAAACAAAAAATATTAAAATGCACCAAAGAATAACGCAGTTCAAATGAGGCTAAAAATGTCCTATTAACTAAACTAAACTACCACTTCATCACAAAGTGGAACAGAGCATTTTGAGCTTTGGGGATGCAGCTTGCCCAATAAACCAGGATGACTCAAATGTGTGAATGAAACAAAACACAATCCAGGTCTGTTTTTGATGACAACATGGTCAGATGGCTAAAAGCTCATATGAGTTTTACATATTCTAGGACCTTTAACTGTATTCAGTAGTTTGTCATATCTTTATCACTAATACTATATACTATATTTGATTTGTTTTCCTCTTGTTAAGTGTCTTTTCTATTGAGACTCAGGTCACTGAAATATATTACTCAACATTTCATTTGGTGGGAAGAATTTTGGCTCAGAATTCTGCAGATTTGTTTGAATTTGACTTGTGTTTTTCCATGCATGATTTCTACATGTGTGTTTGATACCTATTTTCTCTTGAGTACTTTGTGACCTTTTACACTGTACCAAACAGATGAAAAAATTACGCCTTTGAATAAAAAATACAAAATGACATCAGTTTTATATGTATATAGTGTATTTATTACTCATCTTTGCTTCTTAATGGTGCGACTGCAAAGGTTTTGGCTTTGGTTTATAGTCAGTATCTCTGTCATTACTAGTCAATTCAATTCAATTGAATTTTATTTCTATAGCCCAGAATCACAACAAGAGTTTCCCCAATGGGCTTCACAGTGAAAAACATGGAAACATAATCTGACATAGACATCAGCAAACACATTCTCCCATCCTCAGTCTCTCAATGAACACACGATCCTTGGTGCCAGAGAGCAAAAAACCCACCGGCAGGTGCAGTATGGGAAAATTCTCTCCAGACATTGTTGCCAACCAGCTGTTGCCAAGCGGCACCTTCAGACCTGAGAGCTTTGAGGAACCAGTCACTTTATAGAGAGCAGGGTTCAGACAGACAGGCAGACGTGTGGGGAACAGGCCATTGGCTTATTTGGGTTGAGGGCTTCAGCCAGGCAGGTGGGGCTCCATCCAGGCAGGTGAGTGGAGAGGGGCAGAGCTAAGGTCTGGTAAGTGTCTGCTCATGGGAGGAACCTCTGAAACATCTGAAACAGCTCCACTCCCAGAGGGAGCAGAAGAGAAGGAGAGAGAGAGACACTGGTGAACAGCAGTGAACTGATTTGTCTGTGTAAAACATGAGGTTATGGGACAGAGATGAATTAGAGCGAGGGCAGTTTGAATAAGAGGACAGAGGCTCAGGGCACCATACTTCCCCCAGCATCTAACTCCTAGAGCAGCTTGACTTCAGCTGTAGAGTTAACCCTGCTCCTCTAACCTGGCCATAAGCTTTCTCATTGAAGAATGTTTTAAGCCTAACCTTAAATGTAGAGACTGTGTCTGAGTGCAGTGTCACTTTGGTTTGTAAGGTGTTATCAGGTCAGTAATATAGGATGGGCCCATCCCATTTACAGCTTTATAGGTGAGAAGAAGGATTTTAAATTTAATTCTAAACTCGACCGGGAGCCAATGAAGTGAAGCTAACACCGGAGTAATGTGTTCTCTTCTATTTGTTCCTGTTAATAATCTTGCTGCGGCATTTTGAACAAGCTGAATGCTTTTTAGTAGCTTTTAGGGCAGGCTGCCAGCAGAGAGTTACAGTAGTCTAATCTTGATGAAATAAATGCATGGACAAGCTTTTCCGCATCATGCTAGGCCTCTCCACATAAAACTCCAACTCAGATTATGGCAATTAAAGCACACTATGTAACATTTCTGGTGTAGATATTTTACTTTGCTTGAAATGTTGCTTGAAATTTTTGCATTTAGTCAATAGTTCCAAAATACCTTGATAAACAGGCTTTCTTAATGTGAGCTGACTCATTTCTCCACAGATCTGACCTGTCACTTGACCTGTTGGCCTTCTTGCATCTATGGCGACAGAGAAGTGGATTGTGGAACATCCCTAAACAATGAAATTTACAGAATCACCACTGGAAAAGTAACAGTGCAGAATGAAGTCTGAGACACTGAATGTGACCGAAGTAAGATTTAAATGCTAGGGGGCACTCTAACTTTATTGGTGTCCACTTATTGCTTATCTCCATTGCTTTGTCGGGAAGGTTCCATGGTATGGTATTAATCTTATCTATCTCCACAGCCACCAAGCCAAGTGACAGGTCAGATCTGTGGAGAGATGACCCCACTCACAGTAAGAATACATGTTTTTTCATGTCATTTGTAGCGATAAAAACACCCGTTAATGGCTAAGTTACTGCATGATTAAGTTTACTGTCAAACTGTAGAATATTCCAAGCAAAGCGATGGCATCTCCATGGTAACGTGTAGACTTCTCTGATGCTGTGTTTGACCACAGAGTTTCTGTGGTTGTGGCGCTCTGGGAGATGATCAAAAGTGAGAGTTCTGAATCACAGCTCAAACTCATTCACTTCTGATCCAGCTTCAGTGCCCAGCCTCACGCGGGCTGTTCTGAATGGTTCATTCTTCTTTCACACCATTATACCATGCTTTTGCATGCCCTCGTCAGTGTAATGCTGTCTGTATTGAGTTTGGACTGCACAGCTCTGTCCTTGCCTTCTTCAATATTACATCCATAACTCAGGTACTGTATATGATCAGAAGTACTTGTCTGATAGAAGGCTGCTTCTAAATAGTCTCCATGGAGATGTTATTGCTTTGCATGGAGTAGTCCATAGTATGATGACCATTTAACATTTAGATGACTTATCAAAACAGTGAATGCTCATATTTTTATACAGTGCTTTTCCACCTTTAAGGCTCTCAAAGTGCTTTACATCACACACATTCACACACTAGTGTACACAGACACTAGGGGTGAGGTGGGTTAAGTGTCTTGCCCAAGGACAACATTCAAACATTCATCTGTGGGTGTTGGATTCAAACCACCAACCTTCAGATCAATGGACAAACGCTCTATGAACTGAGCTACGGTAGCTCCATCTATCTCCATGCATCCATCTGTTTGTCTATCTCTCTCTAGCTGTCTTATTCTGAGCAAAGTCATAACATCTCCATGGAGACAAAGTGCCATAGTGCAGCTTTAACATCTCACAGTGTAGAATGCGCTGTGTTCTCTGGAGAGTAAAACATCTGTATACAAACTTCAAACACATGTTGCTCCGCCTGCTCCTTGCCCTGTGTCCGTCTGTCACTCATGTTGCCGTGGCGCTGTCACTGTGCAGGTGCTGCATTGTTAATCATCTCCATGGCAACAGTACAGCTATCTCACAGCTTCCAGCAAAGTGTTTGTGGTGCTAATCTATTACTGTAGCAGATTGTCAGGTCTGGGGCCGACAGTCTGCTCCAGCTCCAAGTGTATTGCCCAAGGACACAGGAAAAGAATGAACTAGATGAGTGGGTTAAAACTGCAAACCTTATGATTATGAGCAATCCTCTATTCTCATGTATTTATTACTCTTGCTTTGTAAAACTGCATGTAAAATGGTCAGAATTTAAAGTGCCCTGGAGTTGTGTTGTTTTATGAACACATGTTTAACACACAACCACTGCATAATTAAGATGAGTTCTTTGCTCAAACAGAAAACACTCTATTCCACCTTGTGATGTCATGCAGGTATTACATGAAGTGCCCCACTGTGTTTTTAAACTCCTTCACACCTTCATTTGAATCATTTCAGCCCTGAAATTGCCAATCTCTCCTGAACTAAAGGTAAAAGAAGCTGTTAACCTGAAAACAAACACTACATGACATCACTAGGTGGAACAGAGCATTTTGAGCTTTGGAGATGCAGACAGACTAATAATAAAGGGTTACTCAAACATGGTCTGTTTTTGAGGAGGGAATAATACATGGCTTAAAGATCTCAAGGATGTATATTGTTTCATTCACATGTGTCTGTGTTTTTGATTAGAAAACAACATTATAACATAGATAACATACATTATAACATAGAGCATAGCATGATATAAGCCCGTTAACATATGTAGCCTATATATCTAAGCTTAATGTTTTGAATAGAGTCATTTGTTAATTCTTCACCCTTTATCCCAGAATGCACCATGAGTTTGGGTCATGATCTGAATTTTTAGACCAGAGTAACATGATGGCTCTGGTGCTCAGGTCAGACTTGGTGAAACGAGGAGCAGATTCACCTGCACCACCTAGACACAGACAGAAGAATCCAAGGCTTTACACAAAAGGACGATGAGTCCCACACATTGTATCAGTGAGGTGTTTTTGGATAAAGTGGAAAAGTTACATAGTGCAGCTTTAAGCCTCATAGTTTTCCTGGCACTGTGAAATATCCTAAATGCTTTTCTGAGAGCAGACGCTGTCTTCACAAGCATCTGTGTTTGTACAGAGGCTAATGCAGTGGTAATGGTGAGAGGTGTGAGGGTGAGATGAACAGATGTCTGGAACGTACACGTCCTCATGAGAGCGCACCGTGAGTCAGACACACAGCCACTGTCGGCGCTATATAAAGCTGTCTGTGTGTATCAGCTCTAACATCAGCTCTATCTGCACAATATCTGCACATAACATCAGCTCTAACATCAGCTCTATCTGCACAATATTCAATTCAATTCAATTTATTTTTGTAGCGCCCAAAATCGCAACAACAGTTGCCTCTAAGGGCGTTCCAAGATTTGGATGAGTAAAACATACACACAGACATATCAAAACAGGAATAAACAACATTCATGTAAAGCAGCAAATGAAACATTGTCCAGTCATCCCCTGTCCTTAGACCCTCCTTCTCAGCAAGGAAAAACTCCAAAAAACCCAGGGTCCTGGGAAAAAGAAGAAACCTCGGGGAGAACTACAGTGAAGGAGAGATCCACTCCCATGGACGGACAGGCTATAGATGTCCAGGCCCGTGGGCCAGTTCGGTATGGCCACATCTACCCAGGTGGGGAAGGAGCCGGGCGAGGAGGAGGAGACCGGGCGAAGAGGAGGAGACCGGGCGAGGAGGGGGAGCCGGGCGAGGAGGAGGAGAGGGGTCCAGCTGCCATGAGGCGTCTGAAAGAGTTACACTCCACAGGGGGAGTGGGACAGGGGACAACATGTGAATAGCAATGAACGAGCTACAGATGAGAACATAGTAAGTGATGCTGATGAGAAAATAGGAGGAAACAGAGGACAGTGCTCAGGTTGCCACACTTCCCCCAGCTTGTTATCTCCTGCAGCAGCTTATCTTAGTGACATCAACTAAGTAACCTGGTCATAAGCTATTCCGAAGAGGAAGGTTTTAAGCCTGGTCTTAAATAAAGAGACTGTGGGTGCCTGTTTAACATCAACAGGGAGTTGATTCCATAACACAGGAGCTTGGTAACTGAAGGCTCTTTCCCCCACTGTACTTTTAGACACTCTAGGAACCACTAATAATCCTGCATTCTGAGAGCGAAGTGCTCTATTTGGCTGATAGGGGACAATGGCATCCTGAAGATATGATGGGGCCATATTGTTTAAGGCTTTGTATGTCAGGAGGAGAACTTTGAATTTAATTCTAAACTCGACAGGAAGCCAGTGTAGTGATTTTAACACAGGACTGATGTGATCACGTCTTTAGTTCCTGTTAGGACTCTGGCCGCTGCATTTTGGACCAACTGGAACCTTCTTAAAGTACCTTTAGCACAGGCGGTGAGCAGAGAATTACAGTAATCTAGTCTGGATGTAACAAATGCATGGATAAGTTTTTCAGCATCATTTTTAGGCAAAATACTTCTGATTTTAGTTATGTTTCGCAGGTGAAATTATGCAGTTTTACAAGCTTGGTTTATATGAGCTGTGAATGAGAGATTTTGGTCAAATACGACTCCAAGGTTTTTTACAGTAGAGCTAGAGGCTATACTCACATTGTCAAGTGAGATTATCTGGTCGGACAGAGAATCTCTCTGACCTTTAGGACCGACAACAATGACCTCTGTTTTTTCAGGGTTTAAAAGCAGGTAATTCAGGGTCATCCAGGTTTTGATGTCCTTCACACAGGCACTGAGCTTATCGATTTGATCGGTCTGATTAGGTTTCATTGATAAGTACAGCTGAGTGTCATCAGCATAGCAGTGGAAATTAATGCCATGTTTTCTGATAATGTTACCTAATGGCAACATATACAGAGTAAACAGGATTGGACCAAGCACAGATCCTTGTGGAACACCACAAGCTACTTTAGAGCAGGGAGAGGTGCACTGGTTTACACTAACAAACTGGTACCTATCTGATAGAGAGGATTTAAACCAGGCGGTCCCTCTGACACCTATGTCACATTCTAACCTCTGCAGTAGAATGTTGTGATCAATGGTGTCAAACGCTGCACTGAGGTCCAGTAGGACCAGGACTGAAGCCAGCCAGTTATCAGCAGCTAGTAGCAAATCATTTGTCACTTTAAGCAGAGCAGTTTCTGTGCTGTGGTGAGCTCTGAAACCAGACTGAAATTTTTCATATAAATTATTGTCCTGCAGATGGTGACAAAGCTGTTTCACCACAACTCGTTCCAGAATCTTTGAGAGAAATGGAAGATTCGAAATAGGTCTGTAGTTGGCTAGTTCATCAGGATTTAAGCTAGGTTTTTTCAAAAGCGGTTTAATTACAGCATATTTAAAGGACTGAGGAACATAGCCATTTTCTAATGACATATTTATTATGTTATGGATGGAACCTATTATTAGGTGGAGAGCTTCTTTGAGGAGTTTGACTGGAATAGGGTCGAGCAAACAAGTTGATGGTTTGGACGACATGATGACTGAGGTAATCTCCGCCTCATCGACAGGAGTACATTTGTCTAATGCTGTTAGAGGATTCATGTGGGATATTGGTGTTACTGACTGGATTTGCTGAATTTGCTCGGGGCTGATTTTTGGAGGGGCTTCGTTGATCTTGTCTCTAATGGTTGTAATTTTGTCATCGAAGAATTCAAGAAAGTCATCACAACTGAACTTCGAAGGGAGAAGAGACTCAGGGGCAGTGTGCGAGTTTGTCAGCCTGGCTACAGTGCTGAACAGAAATCTGGGGTTGCTTTTGTTTACTTCTATTAGGTTTGAATAGTATCTGGTTTGTGCTTTTCGCAGAGCGGCCTTATAAGAGAGCAGGCAGAGCTTCCATGCCTTCAGAGACTGCTCGGAGCGCGAGTGGCACCAGAGCTTCTCTGTGCGTCTCACGTGTTGTTTGAGTGATCGCAGTTCTGGAGTAAACCATGGAGCCGGAGGTCTTGGTTTAATGCTTTTCTGTTTTAGCGGAGCTGCAACATCGAGAGCAGATTTTAAGGTGAGCATTGTCCTATCAACAAACTGATCCATGATAATTGGATTAAAGTTGTTCTCATTGTCACATGGCATATCATTTAATACTGGCTCAATTATTTCTTTGAACTCGGCTACTGATTTTTCTGATATTGTTCTTTTCATTATAGATTTCTCCTGCAGAGCTGGATAGTCTTTTAGTACGAATTGAAAGGTAATTAAACAATGGTCAGAGAGTATAGGGTTTTGAGGAAGAACAATTAAATCATTAATCTCAATACCATAAGTTAGGACGAGATCAAGAGTGTGATTGTGACAGTGAGTCGGCTTGTTCACACTCTGGGTAAAACCGACCCCATCCAGGAGAGCACCAAAAGCACTGCTGAGGCTCACTGCTGTTATCAACATGAATGTTGAAATCTCCAACTATAACAATCCTTTCCCATTCCAAAACTAAACTTGAAATAAAGTCAGAAAACTCTGTCAGAAACTCGGCATATGGACCAGGAGGTCGGTAGATTGTTATGAATATAACAGCTTTTTGGTTTTTCCAGTTGGCGCACGTAATAGATAGTGCGAGGCTTTCAAAGGAGTGGAATGTATAATTAGATTTGAGGCTGAGAATTAGGCTGGAGTGAGAAATGACGGCCACACCGCCACCTCCACCTGTGCTCCTGGCACTTTGAAAGTTCACGTGACTTGGAGGTGTAGATTCGTTTAGTCTAACATAATCATTTTCCTGAAGCCATGTTTCAGTTAAAGCTAGAAGATCAATATTAAAGTCGCCAATTAATTCATTTATTAAAAGAGATTTGGAGGAGAGGGACCTGATGTTTAGCAGTCCACATTTTACACACTTATCATTTTGTTTATTTGCGACACATGTATTTATTTTTATTAAGTTAGGAGATCTGACGCCTTTCCTATCAGAGTTTAGTTGAGTTTTATTTGTGCTTTTTACACACTTATTTTGTTTATTTGCGGTACATGTATTTATTTTTATTAAGTCAGGAGATCTGATGCCTTTCCTGTCAGAGTTTAGCTGTGTTTTATTTGTGCCTTTTGTGCGTGGGACATACACAGCCTCAGCCAGTCTGGGAGAATTGTTCATGCAGGGTGGCTCAGAGGAGGCCCCTGTACGTGGGGCACACACAGTCTCAGCCTGTTTGGAGCTGTTCTCGCTAACAGAGCAGTGCCTCACTAGTCTACTCTGCTCCCTAGCATCACTGACACTCCCTGAGCTATTCTGTGTGCTAGTCTTACCTGATGGTCATCTAAGAGTAGCGATCATATTCTGAGCTAACAGGGAGGAGCCAGCCGCTGTGGGATGGATGCCGTCGCTACGTATAAGCCTGGGCTTCCCCTCAAATGCCCTCCAGTTGTCTATGAAGACGACACCATTCTGCGGGCACCAATTGGACAACCACTGTTTGACGGCTGAAAAGCAGCTGAACATTTCACAATTGGTATAATTTGGAAGGGGGCCAGAGAAGTACACGGACTCCGACATCGACTGAGCCAATTCACAAACTGCCGCTATCTGCAACGTCACCAACTCTGACTGACCGCGCCGAGTATCGTTACCCCCCGCGTGTATAACGATCCGGCGGTACCTGTTCTTACTTCTCTTTAAAAGCCTCAGATTCCCCTCGATGTCACCCAGTCTGGCTCCAGGGTAACACCGTGTGGAAGCTGCAGGCAGTTCCACGTCCCTGACTATGGAGCTCCCTATGACTAGTGTGTCCCGCGTCCAGCTCAGGGGGGCGAACCTGTTCTGGACGGGAAGCTCCCTGCTCTCAGCCCTGTGTCCCTGGTCTCCTGCAGTCCTACACTCAGCTATGTGTCCCTGATCTGCAGTCCTAGTCTTAGCCCTGCGCCTGCGTCTAACTGTCACAAACCTGTCCTGGTCTGGTCCCAGCTGCACGGGATGCATCAGGGGGCTGCTCTCGCTAGCTGCGCTCATGCTAATGCGGTCCGCGGTCCCTGCTACTGCCTGACTATAACTCTGCTTCAGCGCCTCCAATGAGCGGATCCGCGTTTCTAACTCTGTAACCCTGGCCTCGAGGACTGCCACTACGCTGCACTTAGCGCAACTATCCCTGTCACTATCAAATAAGCCAGGGTTCTCACTCCACATGTGGCAACTAGAACAGGAAAGGGGGGCGAGAGTTTTAGCCATGATGCTAGGCTAGGCTAGATCAGGCTGAAACTACAAGCTGAAACTACAGAGAGAGAGAGGCTTAGACCACGAATTACGGAGCACTAGATGCTGAATAAACTTTGATGGTTTGACGAAGTACTCAGGCACTAGTTTAGATGTTGGATTCGTGGATTAACAGATTCAGTAGAGAGACGCTAATAACACTGCTCGCAAAACAGAATTCACTCACCGGAAATGACGTCACTAAACACAAAGTCTGCACATAACATCAGCTCTAACATCAGCTCTATCTGCACAATATCTGCACATAACATCAGCTATAACCACATTATATCTGCATGTAACATCAGCTTTCTCCACATTATATCTGCCTGTAACATCAGCTTTCTCCACATTATATCTGCATGTAACATCAGCTCTATCCACATTATATCTTCATGTAATATCAGCTCTATCCACAATATATCTGCAGTCTCCATGGTTTATGTCCGCTCAGCCAAGAGGGAAGAGACACTGAGCAAATTCTCAGATATTGTGTCTATCATCAGAACTTTCCAACCTTAAATGAACTCCAGGTAGATGGTCAGCCACAGGCACTCCTGGGAGAGAGAAATCCATTCTCTGCATTTGACCCGTCCTTCAATGCGTCAGAGCAGCCTGTGAGGAGCAGTGAGCCTCTCCATCTCCAGATGATGAGCTGGTCCTGGTCAGGACCTTATCTGGAGGATCCTGTAGACACATATTTAACATTGTGTCAGGGATTAATGGGTTAATGGTGTGAACATGTATACAATTCTGATCATGTGAACAGGTCTGATTGTGTGAACAGTTCTGATCATGTGAACAGTTCTGTTCATGTGAACAGTTCTGATCATGTGTACATGTCTGATCATGTGTACAGGTCTGATTGTGTTAACACGTCTGATTGTGTGAACAGGTCTGATCATGTGAACAGTTCTGATCATGTGAACAGGTCTGATCATGTGAACATGTCTGATCATGTGAACAGGTCTGATCATGTGAACAGTTCTGATCATGTGAACAGGTCTGATCATGTGAACATGTCTGATCATGTGAACAGGTCTGATCATGTGAACAGGTCTGATCATGTGAACACATCTGATTGTGTGAACAGGTCTGATCATATGAACAGGTCTGATCATGTGAACAGGTCTGATCATGTGAACACATCTGATTGTGTGAACAGGTCTGATCATATGAACAGGTCTGATCATGTGAACACGTCTGATCATGTGTACAGGTCTCATGATGTGAACAGGTCTGATTGTGTGTACAGGTCTGATCATGTGAACAGCTCTGATAATGTGTACAGCTCTGATCGTGTGAACAGGTCTGATCATGTGAACAGCTCTGATAATGTGTACAGCTCTGATCGTGTGAACAGGTCTGATCATGTGAACAGCTCTGATCGTGATGTGATGGAGGCACAGAAGGGGACATTTGCCTCTGTTCTTAATGGCAGGTTTGTAACAGAAGAGGTTTGTAACAGAAGATGGAGAGCTGTAGAAAAGGTCTCAGCCAGCTGTGAAAGTACAGGTTTGTTTAACAGTTTTAATTTGAGTGCTGCTCCGTTTCCATGGCAGCCTCCTCACACAGCAGTGGGAGGACTGGGCAGTCACAGTGAGGATGTTCTAAGCAAAATTAGTTCCACAGATTTCTACATCTTCCTCTGTCTCTATACCCCTCCCCCTCCTTCACTCTCATTCTTCCCCCCCACTGTCATTCCCCACCAGCCTCCTCCATCTCTCTTTTCCTCAAACCCCTTTCTCTCTCTGTTTATCTCTCTCTTATTCTCTACACTCCTTCTCTCTCTCCCTCATTCTCTTCCTCCCTCCTATCTCTCTCCCCTCTATCTCCCACTCTCTCCTCCTTCCTTCTCTCCCCCTTTCAACCTCTCCATCTCTCATTCTTTACTCTCTCTTTCTTCCTCTCCAGCCTCCTCCGCCCTCCCTCTCTCTCGGACATGTTCTCACACAAACATGCGTTACTGCTGGTGTGGAAAAGGCGCTTACGAGGCCTTTCTGCTGAGAGTCCATGTGAATATTTCATATGATTAAGTGTTCAGTGTAACCTACTTACACAGCCCACATCAAACACATGAAACACATTTACACACGCTCACGCTAAAAATAGTGCTCACATGAGTTATTTATTCTGTATGGTGTGTGTTTGTGTGTGTGTGCGTGTGTGGGGGATTATTCATTTTGCTAAAACATAGTTAATATCATGAAGCATTTTTTATATTCTACTTTATGGTTATAGTTTTACTTTTAGTTGGACATGGGCAGCAGATATGACAAAAAGGTAATTCCGTAACTGTTACCTAACTACTGTTGTCCGCTCACCCTTCAGTGACGTTGGATCGACTCACCAGCAGCCGTAGATGCTTCAGGGACTAGCTCCAGATCTTGAGGCGTGATCAGGACCAACTTAGCTGGAGGATTTGACCTGTCGTAGCCAAACCCACTCCCACATGCGACCATGCAAACTCTATACGGAAACAGAGAGAACATGCAAACTACACACAGAAAGGCACGGGCAGCACAGAAGTCGAACATGGAACCTGTAAGAGAAGTTAAGCCATTTATCCTCCAACATTAAAGAGACAGTTTGTAATTTTGAACATAAGGCCTCATTTCCTAATGAGCCAGAGTGTTGGAGATGTGTGGAGACACTTTTTGAAATCTTCCATCTAGTCCTTGTATTTGGAGAGGTGCTGGTGCTAGGCTAGTGCATGTCAATGGCCATAGTCGTCCTGCCACTAAAAACAGTCTGACCCACTCCACAGACCCGAGGAAAACTATTAGAACTCCAGACTGTCCATGTGAAGGTCTGAGTCCAGAGAATAATGTTTGAAGTAAAACTAACCTTGCATCACATGAACCGTCGCGTGATGAGGGACTATTTTCTCATATATCAGTTGCCGCTGCCGAGCTTCTATCAGGAAGTACAACTCACTGCTGCTGCTCAGACATAAATCCTTCAAATGCAACAGTTGGTTTTATTTCAAACATTATTGTCTGGACACAGACGTTCACATGGACAGTCTGGAGTTCTAATAGTTTCCTCGGGTCTGTGGAGTGGGTCAGACTGTTTTTAGTGGCAGGACGACTATGGCCATTGACATGCACTAGCCCAGCACCAGCAACCTCTGCAAATACAAGAACTGGATGGAAGATTTCAAAGTGTCTCCACACGTCTCCAACACTCTGGCTCAGGAGGAAATGAGGCCCTATGTCCAAAACTCTGAACTGTCCCTTTAATTCACTTGAGCTATATTTACACTATGATCTTCTCTTGGCATATCATTGGCACCACTATCTAAATTGTGACATATTGTTGTCTAACTGGAGTCTACTGGCCTTCATAGTCTCCAGACACTTGCTTTATAAACCTCCTTCTTTGGAAGCAGTCAAAGGATCTTGAACGCTCAAAGATCAGACTATGTTCACTTTTGGAATCATACTCTGTTGACTTTTGATTATTATTGATGATGAATACATTTCTCCTGCTTAAGACGTCCAGTTGGTCTCCAGCCTTTTACTTCCACCCTTTCTCGGACAAGCTGAAAACTTCTAAAAAAGGTCTAAATGAAAAGGTCTAAATGAGGATTAAACCAACACAGACTAAATCCCGTGGACCTAAACAGACAGCACACTTGAAGACACAGTATGAGAAGCCTCCACACAGTGTAGTTTTAACAAGTTTTTACTTCTGAAGTCAGGATTGCATACATTGTCTCAGAATGCTTATTATGCGCTGAAAAGCAATTTGCGGACATAAAAATATGATAATGGTTATAACTTTAGCATAGAACGAGATAGATTTGTACAGGTCCCAAAGCCCTACTTACACAGCAAAAATGGCATTGACATCTTTTGTAGTTTTTCCACAACTTCACTTGTTATGTTCAGCCAGAATGCACTGTAACGCATAGAAGCCATAGGGCTATCCTGGCCACAAAATTCTATTTATCAGCATGTTTAATTTTGTTTTTTGATTTTAATTTTTGTTTGGTGAGCACATGTGTATGTGCTCAAAAAGGGGAATTGTGGTTATTATTAATTATTCTTTTACTTCATATAATCTGTATTAAGAGATGATCCTGTGGTATTGATTTCTCCACACATGCTGTACCTAGGAAATGAACTTTGGTTCCTTTGAACTCGCTCAAATGAGAATGATGCTAGCAGTTTTTACCTTATTGTTACCTAAATGTACGTGAATCAATACTCTTGTCTGAAATGTACGAAAAAATAGAGGCATCTCTGGTGAGAGAGATCAGAGACACGTCTCATAGAATCAAATGTAAGGGCCTATACCTCTTGGAAATAAAAGTCCGGTGTTTGAACACGTCATGCCTTCTGATTTATTGTTTCAAGGGTCCTCAACTGGAGAAACTCACACAATCCTGACTTTAGAAGTAAAAACTTGTTAAAACTACACTGTGTGGAGGCTTCTCATGCTAAAATTACATGATTTTAGGCTTAAACATGCTGATAAATAGAATTTTGTGGCGAGGATAGCCCTATGGCTTCTATGCGTTACAATGCATTCTGGCTGAACATAAGTGAAGTTGTGGAAAAACTACAAAAGATGTCAATGCCATTTTTGCTGTGCAAGTAGGGCTTTGGGACCTGTACAAAATACATTTGGAATCTTGGTTCTATCTTGTTCTATGCTGAAGTTATAACCGTTAATAAGCATACTGAGACAATGTATGCAATCCTGACTTTAGAAGTAAAAACGTGTTAAAAAAGACTTGGTTCCCCTTAAACACATCTCCCACTGAGCTTTTGTCGAGTCCTCTCCTGTCTCATGTTCTAGTGCAGAATAAACACAGCAGCAGGCCTCAGTATAATCTCAATCTTTATTATGTCACACAATGGTCTGCATCATTTTACAAAAACACACTGAAAATTACATCAGTACAAAAGGATTAGTCTTAAATAGGACACAAAGCACTGTCCAGACCATACCCCTGTGGCGCTCACACTGTTCATCACATGGGACTTTATTATTAGGTAATTCTCCATCATTAAGAGTCAAAACAAATCTACAGTACGTACTCATGATCCCACATTTGTACAGAAAGAAAAAGAGAGAGGAAGAGAGCGAAGTGGAAGAAGCTGTTTTTGCATTACAATATCATATTCTAGAAACTGCATTTTTAAAGTTAGAGCAGGTCAGAATATTGGGGGCAGTGTTGGGAGGTCACTGAACACATGTACTGTGAATACACATTCAGAATACTAATGTTGAGTATCTGTATTCTGGTACTTTTTCATTTGGTGTTTTTTTAGAATACAGTTTTGTTTTGTTTTGAATCAAAAGAATACATTAGAGTACTTGATTACACAATTTTGGCTTCACACTGCACAGAGTCAGTGAGAGGAAAGTGTGTGTGTGTGTGTGTGTGTGTGTGTGTGTGTACTCTGACTGGCCCATGTATCGGAATATGTCATCTGTTACTGCAGGTATTCAAAGGGCCGTCATTTTATCGTGAAGCTACAGTATGTGACTTTTTGGCCATAGAACAGACAGCAACTTTGGATTATTTCTGTATTTGGCTCATCCCACTGTCCTCACTGTGAGACTAAAATGTACATATCTTGGCCCCTGGGTAAAAGGAATGGTCCATTATAAGAGCTGGTTTACATCACATGGCTAATGTACAGGCTGCACTGGGCAAAAAGGACTCACACAAACAAACGTAAACAGCACTATTATTATTATTACTTGTAACTTTTCATTTCACGTAATAGGAAAATCAAATATCAGAACTAGGGATGTACTGGTACTGGATATCATCAAAAATGGGCTGGATCAGCTTCCAGATATCAGTTCTGCCGATATCCTGGATGGACATATGAATGAATGTAAGAAGACTTTGTACTGGTCATAACTGGACCAGAAAGTCTCCTCATGTTTTCACTTTTAACTACACAAAACTGCTCTGTAGTTACTTGAGATAAATAACATCTACAGAACACACTTGGACCAGATGCATCTTATTTCATTATTGTTTTAAGGATATAAATGCTGTTTTTAGTCCCAACACTAATATCGGTGGATATCGGCAGATACTTAAAGCAAAAGTTTCAAAAGCAAAAGAGAAAAAGATGGATCGGTGCATCACTAATCAGAGCAATCATTTAAAGGAGAACTATGCAGCTGTTCTAGTGGTTTGGGTGACACCTGCTGGTTTCTGTGGAGCCGTTTAAGCTTTGCCTGATGACAGATTCTGTAGTTAAAACACCTGTAACTGAACAAATGCAAGATGGATAAACGTAAAGCAATACGATGTAACTTTCCAGGCAAAGCAATAACATTTCCATGGAGACAAGCAGAAAAATGACATAGTGTATCTTTAATATATTTGCTGTGAACTGAATGTGTTCTCAGTCAAGCTAGCACAATCACCAGAGCTTCTGTTTCAGAGGAGCAGGTACAAATGAGCACAGCTAGATTCACAATACAACATTTTGGTTCAAATTCTGCAGAAATAATGAACAGTCAGTCTCTTTATTTAGCAACATAGTGTTAATTATATAATATAGTTTGTCTCAGGTCCAATTTATGAAGTCATTTGTTCATTTATATTCATAGTATTACTCAACAAAGGCACATAATGGTGAAATGTATGCAAGATGAAATGAAATACACAGATGTAAGAACCTCCAGGGCAACAGGGACATTTGGAGAAAAATATATGATTTATCAAATTAAAAAAAAAACAAAAACACACAAATATTTTATTATTTAAAAAGCAGATCTTTTCGAAAGACCCCCTATTACGCTATTTTCTGATCTGCTATGCCATTTCCTCATCACAAACAGACCTGGAGTTGTGCTTTATTTTATTCACACGTGTTTAACACACAAACCCTGCATATGTGTGTGTTCATTTAGGTTCAGGTTAGTTCTTCTCTCAAACTGAAAACTCGACTACTGTTTTTAAACT